>CM045738.1:44787296-44792296 GCA_024760905.1 Plotosus lineatus
ATCCATCCTCGTTACTCCCAAAGAGAACCTCAACATTTTCATCTCTGCTACCTCCAGCTCTGACTCCCGTCTTTTCCCCAGCGCCACTGTTTCTAAACCATACATGAAGTCAGTTTAAACATCAATATTATTATTATTATTATTATTATTATTATTATTATTATTATTATTGCTTTTAGATTTTTAAATTATGATTATTGATGTTAATTTCAGGGGCAGTGGTGGTCTAGTGGGATAGGGCACTGGATCGCTGATCCAAAGGTTGGGGGTTTCAGTCCCACTCTCCACAAGGTTGTCACTGTCCCCCCCAGTGCAGCTAACTGGGTTATCAAAGGCGGGCCATGTCTGTCACTGTCTATGGTGAGAGGTTGATGTAAAAGAACCATTGCTGACTTTCGTAAAGAGAAGCTGCAAAGCCGTCAGTGTGTTTCTGTCCCTTGCTAAAAAGGGTTGTGACAGGAAGGGCATCCGATGTAAAAACCTCTGCCAAATCAAACGTGCGAATCAGATGATTCGCTGTGGCGACTCCCGAGTAAAAGGGAAAAAGCTGAAAGGAAGACAGACATTATTGATGTTAATTTCATTATTATTATTATTATTATTATTATTGTTTTTAGATTTTTAAATTATGATTATTGATGTTAATTTCATTATTATTATTAGTAGTAGTATTAGTATTGTTCATCAGTTCATTTTCTGTACCCGCTTAATCCTAATTTGGGTCGTGGGGAGGCTGGTGCCCATCCCAGCCAACTTCGGGTGAGGGCAGAGTACACCCTGGACAGCTCGCCAGGCCATCGCAGGGCGGAAACACGCCGACGGCTTTGCAGCTCCTCTTTACGAAAGTCAGCAATGGTTCTTTCACATACCTCACACCATAGACAGTGAGAGACATGACCCGCCTTTGATAACCCAGTTAGCTGCACTGGGGGGGACAGTGACAACCTTGTGGAGAGTGGGACTCGAACCCCCAACCTTTGGATCAGCGATCCAGCGCCTTATACCACTAGACCACCACTGCCCCTATTAGTATTGTTATTATTATTATTATTATTGTTTTTAGATTTTTAAATTATGATTATTGAAGATATTATTATTATTATTATTATTATTGAATTTTATTGCAGGTTCTTCTGGCTAAACTCAAAGCAGATGGGAAATTTTATGCCGTGAAGGTTCTGCAGAAAAAAGTGATTTTAAAGCAAAAAGAGGTTTGTGTTCATGACATTGATTATTTGGTTTGAAGATACAAAATAATGAATAAAAACTATAATTTTTTTTTATTGGAGTTGAATCTGGTCCGTATCTGTGGTTTGGATAATTATTTATAATCTGCATCACCGTTCCTTCTCACTGCTGTAACTCACTTTAATCAGATAACACCGATTTAAAACAACAATTTAATCACAATTAAAACCAAATAAAGATGGCGGTATCACAGTACTCTGAATTCTGGATTCTGATTGGTCAGAAAACGTTCCCTACTTTGTTTCTGGAAATGACAGGTTTATATCAACCTACTGCTTTTATCGTTTCTATAGTAACAGATCATTAAATCAACATGTACTGTAAGGATTTTATGCTTTTTTCAGAATGAGTGTTCTATCGTTTCCTTTCGGCCTTTTTCCTTTTCAGGGGTCGCCACAGCGAATGATTCGCAGGTTTAGACTTGGCATCGGTTTTTACGTCGGACGCCCTTCCTGACACAACCCTTTAGCGCGGGACAGAAACACGCTGACGGCTTTGCAGCTCCTCTTTACTAAAGTCAGCAATGGTTCTTTTACATCAACCTCTCACCATAGACAGTGACAGACATGGCCCGGCTTTGATAACCCAGTTAGTGCACCGGGGACGGGGGGACAGTGACAACCTTGTGGAGAGTGGGACTCAAACCCCCAACCTTAGAATCAGCGATCCAGCGCCAATGAGTGTTCGTTGCTGCTATCATACACAATAATTATGAATAAATTAATTGGGGCAGTGGTGGCCTGGTGGTAAAAGGTGCTGGATCGCTGATCATAAGGCCGGGGGATCGAGTCCCACTCTGTCCTTAGCATCAGTGATCCAGCACCTTTACCACCAGGCCACCTGAATAATAATAATAATAATAATAATAATACAGTAAACACGTCACACAATCATTTTAATTGCACTGTCAGATGATCTGTTTCTATAGAAACATGCAAATGAAGAACACCATGTGATCACCTCTGTTAGAAATCCAGCAAAATCCACACGTTACTTTTTGGCGTAAACCTGCTAAGGATCACACGTACAAAAAGCAGGTAAAACATAACCACCTCAGTGAAGGTAGCTAATGACGTTACCATAGCAACCGTTGATTATCCTTACATCGCGTCTGCTGAAAACTGCTGAAAGTATTTAATTCTCAGGTGTATGTCCCACAGGCGGTACGGTGGTGTAGTGGATAGCACGTCCACCTCACAACAAGAAGGTCCTGGGTTCGATTCCCAGCTCGTGTGTTTCTGTGCGGAGTTTGCGTATTCTCCCCGTGCTTGTGTGGGTTTCCTCCGGGTACTCCGGTTTCCTCCCACAGTCCAAAAACATGCACAGTCGGTTCAGCTGTTCCAGATCAACTGTAGGTGTGAATGGTTATGTAAGTGTTGACACTGTGGTGAGCTGCTCCGGGTGTACCCCGCCCAAAGTCACCTGCGTCCAATTATTGTCAAGCAGAAAATGAATGCACTGTGAATGTCCCGGAGATAGTTCCGGTCACTGAGTTCCTAGAACTGTTTGGTCTGGAATGGTGTTAGTCCTGATTTCCAGAAAGTGGGATGAACTCAGAATTAAACAATGAAGGCAAAAAGATGGGATTTTTTAATTCGGGTGTAAAATGTCCTGCCTGTTTTCCAGCAAAAGAATATAATGGCTGAGAGGAACGTTCTGCTGAAGAGCCTGAAACACCCGTTCCTCGTCAGCCTGCATTACTCTTTCCAGACCACAGAGAAGCTCTACTTCGTCCTTGACTACGTCAACGGCGGTGAGGTAGAGTGTGAATGCTGAATTATGGTGGAACATGTGTCCTTATCACGGAACACGTCTTGTTTTGGAAACAAAGTCCAGGTTCAGATAAAGCGGTTTATTAGTGTGACAAACCCGCAACCTTATAAACTGATAAACTAACACGGGCTTGTGTTTGTTTTCTGCAGTTATTCTTCCACCTTCAGAGAGAACGACGCTTCTCAGAACCACGTGCCCGGTTCTACACCGCGGAGGTGGCGAGTGCTATCGGCTACCTGCATTCCCTCAACATCGTTTACAGGTCAGCGCCTGCGACGCTTCCTGCTTATTTATTTTATTAGGAGGAGGATCTTGTTTGTTGTTCAGCTGATCGTTTTTAATGCTTTTCAGGGATCTGAAACCAGAAAATATCCTGTTGGACGCTCAGGTGTGGAACATGTTCATCTTTAAAGTCTGTTTGCACCTGAAACATCTCCTGTACTGTCTCCTGATTGGTGTCCCATACTGCCTCCTGATGCATCTCCTATTCTGTCTCCTGATCTGCGTCCCATACTGTCTCCTGATCTGCGTCCCATACTGTCTCCTGATCTGTGTCCCATACTGTCTCCTGATCTGTGTCCCATACTGTCTCCTGATCTGTGTCCCATACTGTCTCCTGATCTGTGTCCCATACTGTCTCCTGATCAGTTTCCCATGCTGCCTCCTGATCTGCGTCCCATACTGTCTCCTGATCTGTGTCCCATACTGTCTCCTGATCAGTTTCCCATACTGTCTCCTGATCTGTGTCCCATACTGTCTCCTGATCTGTGTCCCATACTGTCTCCTGATCAGTTTCCCATGCTGCCTCCTGATCTGTGTCCCATGCTGCCTCCTGATCTGTGTCCCATGCTGTCTCCTGATCCGTCCCGGATATTATCTCCTGATCTGTGTCCCATACCGTCTCCCGTACTGTCTCCTGATGTGTCTCCCGTACTGTCTCCTGATCTGTCTACCATACTGCCTCCTGATCCTTTTCCTGTACTGCTTTCTGAGTCATCTTTCATACTGCCCCTTGATCCGTGTCCGATACTGTCTCCTGATCCGTTTCCCATACTGCCCCTTGATCCGTGTCCGATACTGTCTCCTGATCCGTTTCCCATACTGTCTCCTGATTTGTGTCCCATACTGTCTCCTGATCCGTTTCCCATACTGTCCCCTGATTTGTGTCCCATACTGTCTCCTGATCCGATTCCCATACTGTCTCCTGATCCGATTCCCATACTGTCTCCTGATCCGATTCCCATACTGCCTCCTGATCTGTGTCCCATGCTGTCTCCTGATTCGTCTCCTGTACTGCCTCCTGATCCATCTCCCGTACTGCCTCCTGAGTCGTCTTTCATACTGCCCTCTGAACTGTGTCCCATACTGTCTCCTGAACTGTGTCCCATACTATGTCCTGATCCATCTCCCATATTGTCTCCTGATCCGTGTCCCATACTGTCTCCTGTATTGTCTCCTTATCCACCCCCGTACTGTCTCCTAATCCATGTCCCATACTGTCTCCCATATTGTCTCTTGATCCATCTCTGATACTGTCTCCTGATCCATTTTCCATACTCTTCCCTGATCTGTCTCCTGATCTGTCCTCCATATTGTCTCCTGATCCGTCTCCCATACTGTGTCCTGATCCTTCTCCCGAACCGTCTCCTGTACTGTCTTCTGAACTATCTACCTTACTGTCTTCTGTACTGTTTTCAGTATTGTCTCCCGTTCCATCTCCCGATTAGTTTTTAACCCCGCAGATCTCCATGCATGTGTGGAATACTACATCTCTTTTACATCAAGTCTCACCAACCAGACCACTGAAAGTTAAAATGAACTGCAATTGTAAAATATTTTACTCAGTCAGATTAATTAGTGTAGAGAGACAAAGAACTTTCCCCATGAACATGCAGGGGTTGATGAAAACTTTGATGTAACAGAGAAAAACACAAACTCATCCTGTACGTGTACAAATGATCACGCATAGCCCCGCCTTC
>CM045738.1:44797296-44807296 GCA_024760905.1 Plotosus lineatus
TTGAAAGTCAGCAATGGTTCTTTTTACATGAACCTCACACCATAGCCAGTGAGAGACATGGCCGGCCTTTGATAACCCAGGTAGCGGCACTGGGGAGGACACCAGGCCACCTCTGCCCAGTTGTCATAATGTTTGTTGTAATTTTTAGTACAAAACTCGAGATCATTAGAAGGATTGCTTTGTTTTCTTGCTGTGTGACATTAAACACAGTGGTTCTGTTCTGTTTGTGCTGCTCTGCTCGTCTTTCTTCATTTCCCCAGAGAGGCCCGGCTGACTTACAGAACATCGATCCCGAATTCACCCGAGAGATGGTTCCCAACTCCGTGGGCCGAACTCCAGAACCGAGCCCCGGTCTGACCGCCAGCAGCTCCAACGCCTTCAGTGGCTTCTCTTATGTATCCAGTGAGAGCAGTTTCCTTTGAGGGACGTTGAGATGAATGGTTCACCAGTTCTGCTGAGCGGTGGAACAAAACCCGACGTCTCTCTTCGACTGCCACTCGACCTGGAACTGGATTTCTTTTGTGTTGGTCAGGTTTCTGTTTGGACTGACGGCAGCCTCTCCAGCTCTTCGGTTGATCCTTGAAGCACACAGCTCATTCTCTAGCATTAAGCAGTTTAGTAGGTGAGAAGATCCACAACAGAAGATGTCAGTGTAGTAGACACGCTGTTATATTTCAACCTGAGGTTGCTTCACTGTGAAACGCTCAAGCGCTCAGAAAGAAATTGCTTTACTGCAGAGACCTGAGCTGATATGAACAAAAAAAGCAAGATAAATTCCTGTTTAATTCCTTCTGGACCGTGAACTTCGGTGTGTTCAGTTTTCTGAGGCCACACCCCTCACTTTAAATTCTCCACTGGATAATTAAATAAATATCAATTTATAAGAGGACACTGTAAAACAAAGCGTGTGTATGTAGCTACTGTAATCGGGAAAAATAAAACTTCTGTTTAATGTTTAATATAAGGTTTGTTGACGTTTAAAGTTTAAATGTATAATATATGATTATTAATGATGATTAGATGTTATGAATATTAAATCACTTTGCTGTTAATATAAGCCTCCTCTCATGTTTGCTTTCAATGTAAACATGAAAATCAACATATATACAGTTTTTACATAAACAACCTCCCTGCACTGTATATGGGATGTACTATAGTTTTAATATAACACCAGCATCCATCATCATCCCTCACCATCCACCATTATCCCTTTCCATCCATCACCACCCATCAACATTCATCACCACCCATCATCATCCCTCACCATCCATCACCACCCATCATCCCTCACCATCCATCAATACCCATCATCATCCATCATCCCTTACCACCCATCATCATCCCTTACCATCCATCACCACCCAATCCATCAATATCCATTATCATCCCTCACCATCCCATATCACCCATCACCATCCATCACCACCCTTCATCTTCATTCACCATCCATCACCACTCTTTATCATCCCTCACCATTCAACACCATGCATCATCAACCGTCCTCTTACCACCCATCACTACCCATCATCATCCCTCAAAATCCATCACCACCCATCATCATCCCCCACCATCCATCAACACAAATCATCATCCCTCCTCATCTGTCAACATCCCTAACCATCCATCACCACCCATCACCATCCCTCACCAGCCATCACCACCCCTCACCACCTGTCATCATCCCTCTTCATTCCTCACCATCCACCACCACCCATTATCATTCCTCACCATACACCACCACCCATTATCATCCGTCCTCATCTCTTACCTTCCACCATCATCCCTACTTATCTCTCACAATCCATCACCATCCCTAACCACCCATCATCCTTCACCAACCCTTGCCATCCACCACCTGCAATCATCATCCCTCACCATCCAACCCCACCCATCTTCATCCCTCCTCATTTCTCTCCTTCCACCATCGTCCCTCCTCATCTCTCACCATCCATCACCATCCCTCAGCACCCATCATCATCATCCTTCATCATCCCTTGCCATCCATCACCACACATCATTATCCCTCACTATCCACCACCACCCATCATCGCTCCTCATCTCTCTCCATCCATCACCATGCATCATTATCCCTCACCATCCATCACCACCCATCATCATCGTTCCTCATCTCTCACCATCCATCATCATCCATCACCACCCATCATCATCGTTCCTCATCTCTCACCATCCATCATCATCCCTCACCATCCATCACCACCCATCATCTTCGCTCCTCATTGCTCACCATCCATCATCATTCCTCACCATCCATCACCACCCATCATCGCTTCTCATCTCTCACCATCCATCATCATCCCTCACTATCCATCACCGCCCATCATCATCAATTCTCATCTTTCACCATCCATCATCATCCCTCACCATCCATCACCACCCATCATCATAGCTCCTCATCTCTCATCCATCACCACCCATCATCATCGCTCCTCATCTCTCGCCATCCATCATCATCCCTCACCATCCATCACCACCCATCATCTTCGCTCCTCATTGCTCACCATCCATCATCATTCCTCACCATCCATCACCACCCATCATCGCTTCTCATCTCTCACCATCCATCATCATCCCTCACTATCCATCACCGCCCATCATCATCGATCCTCATCCCTCACCATCCATCATCATCCCTCACCATCCATCACCAGCCATCATCATCGCTCCTCATCTCTCACCATCCATCATCATCCCTCTCCATCCATCTATCATCTCTGTTCATCCCTCACCATCTTTCACCATTGAAAGAAAATGAAAAACAACACAATCCAAGTTTCAACAAAAAAAAGGCTCTTTTTTTCCCCTCATTTCTTAATTGATTCCCTTTCGAAACGCAGTCGTCTTTCAGTTGCTTGTGTAAGGAGTAGAAACATTATTAGCACATCCAGTGGTTGCATCAGCCAGAGAACCAACAAAACGTTTAATGTGTGAAGGGGGACTGAGTCAAAACTCATCAGGGTTTAATCCAGCAAAGGGAGAAACAGAAGTTATGGCTAAAAGAACATTAAAATCATGATTGTGATATTTATATGAATAGAAATTGAATCAAACCTGCACACATTCACAGTGTGTCACACTCGCTAGGACCAGGAGTTTCTTTTGCAATAGAAAATAGAAAAATAAACCACAAAAAGTCGAATTTGTAGTCACTGCTTACTTATATTTCTCATTCATTCATTCATTTTCTGAACCGCGTAATCCTATTTGGGGTCACGGGGAGGCTGACTAAACCCTGAATGATTATTCTAAACAGACACGGTTAGCGACACAGCGTCGAGTACAGCACTCACCAGACCAGCGTCACGGTTACGATATTTAAATGTAGACTGTAAAAAAATCATGACATCATTACACGGCTTTCTTGCACCTACTTGTGCGAACGCTCTGAGCTCACACGCATCAGTAAAGCATCAAACATGAACATCTCGTTTTGGTGTATTTTTTGCTGATGTTCCTGCGCGGTGTATAATGTAAACAAACAATTTTATTTCGGGTTCGGTGGACGTCTCTGAATTGAATAGTGTCCACCTTCCACCTCAGGGACGATTCAGCGACATCCACCTCGCCCTCGGCTCAGGATCGTTAACGATTAAGATAAAAGGTGTCTGGTGTTCCTGCCAATCATTATAAGACGTCTGTCAGACTTTAGCGCTATGATTAACACGAATACATGATCGGAACGGAACCTGGGCTCCTTCTCTCTGTGTCATGCTAACTTGTAAGGTTCAAATAATAATAAAAAATGATTAGTTACTGTTTTTACCAATTAGGATTTAATGTTCAACAACTAATTTCATATTACACACCTCGCCCTGTCTACTGCCTTATATGGTCAATACTTCCTGTTGTTGTTGTTGTTATTGTTCTCTGTTGTAGTTCTGCCTCATTAATCAGATTACGTTATTTTGTGAAGGTGGAGCATGAAGGGAATATTCAGAGACCTCCACTGATCTTGAGGTGAATAACTGGTTTAGTATATAGATGGTACCCATCTCAGCCAAACTCTTTGCGAGGGCAGGGTACACCCTGGACATCTCGCCGGGCCATCGCAGGGTTCAGTTCATTTTCTGTAACCGCTTCATCCTAATTAGGGTCACGGGGAAGCTGGTGCCCATTCCAGCCAACTCAGGGCGAGGGCAGAGTACACCCTGGACAGCTCGCCAGGCCATCGCAGGGCGGAAACACGCTGATGGCTTTGCAGCTACTCTTGTCGAAAGTCAGCAATGGTTCTTTTACATGCTTCGCACCATAGACCGTGAGAGACATGGCCGGCCTTTGATGACCCAGTTTAGCTGCACTGGGGGGGGACAGTCACAACCTTGTGGAGAGTGGGACTCGAACCCCCAACCTTTGGATCAGTGATCCGGCGCTTTATACCACTAGACCACCACTGCCCACGCCATCGCAGGGTCAATACTCAAACCTAGGGCAGATTTGTAACAGCAAATTAACCTGATGGTGCATGTTTTTTTGGACTGTGGGAGGAAACCGGTGTCCCCAGAGGAAACCCATGCAAGCGCGGGGAGAACATTCAAACTCCACACAGAAACACCCGAGTTGGGAATCGAACCCAGGACATTCTTGCTGTGAGCTTGACATGCTGACCACTATGCCAGCGTGCCGCCCTTATTTTGAAATAGCAAGCCAGTCAGGTTACACTCGTCCCGCGTGCTATATTTATTACTACAATTTATTTGGTCCAAATTGGAATGTAAATAATATTTAATGAGGAGACATATTAAAAAGTCAAAATATTTTTCATTGAAGTTTAAATGCTGTATTTATGCAGGTTGAGCTGACACTGCCCCCTCATGGACAGTCCTGTAAACACACCCACAGTATAAAGTTCATAAAACTGAGGATGAATCAGAAAATTATCCAGGAAGTTAAATCCAAGTTCTTTACTTTGCAAAAAATCTGAAAAAAAAAAAAAAAAGAAAGAGAGGAAAAAAACCCTACATCGCTACAGTTAATAATTATACAGTATTTATATCTTGCATCAACAATATTTAGAAGTAAAAATTATTGTTGATTATTGTTCTATTTATATCACAGACTGATCATATAGCTCAATTTCATCCTGCTGGATTCTTAGGGCTGCTTTAAACCTCACAAAATAAAATGTAGAAAGTAATATTCATTTATGTCATTCTTCCGTTTTCTGAACCGCTTAAGCCTAATTACGGTTGCGGGAAGGCTGGTGCCCATCTCTGCCAACTTTGGGCGAGCACTGAGTACACCCTGCACAGCTCACCAGGCCACCGTAGGGCGGAAACACGCTGACGGCTCTGCAGCGACGCTTTAGGAAAGTCAGCAATGCTTATATTGGTAATAGGATGCTGAGGCTGGAACTACCAGGCAAAAGGCCTAGAGGAAGACCAAAGAGACGATTCATGGATGTGGTGAAGGAGGACATGAAGGTCGTTGGTGTCAGAGAAGAAGATGCAAAGGATAGGGTGAGATGGAGGCAGATGATTTGCTGTGGCGACCCCTGAAGGGAAAAGCCGAAAGGAAAAGAAGAAGCAATGCTTCTTTTACATGAACCTCAGACAGTGACAGACACGGCCGGCCTTTGATAACCCAGTTAGCTGAATTTGGGGGGGACAGTGACAACTCGGTGATCATGGGGCTTGAACCCCAACCCAACTTTAGAATCAGTGATCCAGCACATTTACCACCACCAGGCCACCACTGCCCTAGAAAGTAATATAATAATGTAATGATAAAAGGATAAAAATTGAGAAATTATGATCATGTCAGATGTAAGGTGAAGAAATATTAAAGCTACATGAATAGAATTTATTATACAACTTTAAAAAAATTATTATATCAGCTATAGAATATACAGCGGTGCCTTGACTTATGAGTGTCTTTTATAACGAATTTTCCACGATACGAGCTTCGATCCACCAAAAGTCTGCCCCATCCAAACGAGCAAAATTTTGATTTACGAGCTCTGCTGGGGAAATGGCTTTTCCAGGCCGATTAGCCTTGTATTGTTCCGCGTGTATTCCTCTGCGCTCCGAGAACACCTTGTGCAGTGCTTCCGAATTATTTTCTGTTTCCTCCTATTTCTTTCTTTCGGCTTTTTCCCGTTCTCGGGAGTCGCCTCAGCAAATCATCTGATTCGCACGTTTGATTTGGCAGAGGTTTTTACGTCGGATGCCTTTCCTGACACAACCCTTTAGCAAGGGACAGAAACACGCTGACGGCTTTGCAGCTCCTCTTTACGAAAGTCAGCAATGGTTCTTTTACATGAACCTCTCACCATAGACAGTGACAGACATGGCTAGCCATTGATAACCCAGTTAGCTGCACTGGGGGGGGACGGTGACAACCCTGTGGGGACTCGAACCCTCAACCTTAGGATCAGCGATCCTGCACCCTATTCACCAGACCATCACTGCCCTTTTCTGTTTCCTCCTATAAGAAGAAAAAAAACATTTTATGACCCCCCAGCGCCCCGTGTGTGACTATAAATAGTGTTTACTGCACTTCATATTGCTTGCTCAGTGCTTTTTCCCTACACCATAGCGAGACGAGTGTGCTGCTTCCATCTACTGTAGTGGATGTGCAATTACACTTAATTCTAGTACAGTATGGCAAAAAAAGCATGTTCCCCAGGGCCATACACGCCCCCATGGCATTACACCGCGCTCCCCGAAGGCCTTGTTGGAGCTCACCACAAGCCTTTCCTCACCGGCATTTGTAGCATGAATATGCACAAAAGTCTCCTCCCCCTTCTCTGTTACGCACCATTTCCTGCCTGCCTACGTGACATCTTCGCCGCAGTCAATGATCAGAAGGGTAGTTGACTTGTTGTTTATTTTTGTTTTATTATTTATTATTAATTAATAATTAATGTTAATGTACATGTATTATTAATATTATGGAATATTTGTTTTTACATGTTCATCGGAAAACGTAGAGGTAAAGTTCAATTTTGTTATTTACACTTTGTTCCTGTTTCTCCATAAAAATAAAACGCAATACCAATTAAAAAGCTCCTCCCTATTTAACTACCCAGTAATAACACAATTGTCTCAGTAACTGCACGTTCTATAAAATAAAAGTGGAAAAAAAAATCTAATAAACAATGACCAGGTAAATATTTCACAAAAATGATGCTTGTGATTTCTCGGTAATAAACGGAACACCTTCACTTTTGATGTGGTAGGAAAAGGACTAAAGTCTTCTTGCAATACATTTTTGGAGATTGTTGTGTTAGCAGCATCTGTCTGTCAATGCTATCCTTCTTTCCTATTGGTAGTTGCCTTAAATTTAACGTAGATCCTGCCCACATTGTGTTATTTTTATTTTTATTACGACACGGCACTGGAGGTCATGAATGTGATCTGCTGGATCCACAACAGGATTAAAAATTGTCCTTCAAATAAAATAATTACAATAAATCCATCACTACTTTTGTGAAGGGGATTATGTTCTTGGTTAGATGTGTGTGTGTGTGTGTGTGTGTGTGTGTGTGTGTGTGTGTGTGTGTGTGTGTGTGTGTGTAGCAGGATGAGCCAAAAGATTCTCTACTGATTTTTATGAAATTTCTACCAGAGGCGGAAGCGTCGGTCAAAGAACACGCCCTTCAATTTTGAAAATGGTCCAAATGAAATTATAAATCCTGAACGTTTTAAAAGGATTGTTTAACATTGTGAGAGAATTTTTTTGGAAGTGTAGTATTAGAGTAGGCCCTGCAGGGGGTGCTGTGTGCTTTGTTATTTATTTCTCTCGGTGTTCCCTGAGAAACTCGTTGACTGTAATTACAAAGATTATGGAATCTAAAGTGTCACAAATTCAGGACTCCACCCGGAATATTCTATTAAAAAATAAAAAGGATTTCGAAATGCTCCCAGAAACAATAAAAACTCAACAACTCCTCAAAGTTTCAATAGAAATTTGTATTTACATCAATATTAACATCAAGAAACATGATAAATGCACGAATCATTTACATTCTGACCTCGAGAACAGGCGTGTTTACCTCTTCATCACCTTTTAAATTCTATTTCACTTTTTCCTTTTTCGAACAGATTGCACTGGAAATTTTTCACTTTAAATGTAGTTCAACTTTTTTTTTTTTCTTTTCTTAAAGAATAAGGTACAAGTTCTGAAGGGAATTTGATTTTTGTTGTTGATGATTAACAGGTGCTCGATAAAACCGCATAAAATAAACCTTTATAGCATAAACATCAACTTCCACTGGCCTGAAAATAACAAATATATTAATATCAGTGTTAATTAAATCAAGGAATAAATCACACCAGCTACTTCAGAAACATAATCAAATAATAATGAAAAACTTTAAATGTAAATTAACGAGCAATGCAGGGGGGAAACCAAAAAAGGAAATTAGAAAAAAATAATAATACGACAATACATGAATAAAAATAACACACAATTTGCAAACCTTCAGAAAGATATTTAGATATAAAAATGAGTTAAATCCCAATGTTTTTACACACACACACACACACACACACACACACACACATGTGCAGACACATACACACATACTCACACGCACAGTCACACGCAGACACACACACACATTTGAGACACACACAGACACACATAGACACAGACACACACACAGACGCACAGTCAGACATACACACACACAGTCACACACGCACGGACGTACAGTCAGACATACACACACACACACACACACACACACACACACGAACACAGACACACAGACGCAGTCAGACACACAGTCACACACGAACACAGACACACACACACAGACGTACAGTCAGACATACACAGACGCAGTCAGACACACACAGTCACACACAAACACAGACACACACACACAGACGTACAGTCAGACATACACACACACACACACACACGAACACAGACACACAGACGCAGTCAGACACACACAGTCACACACAAACACACACACAAACAGACACAAGCACACAGACACACACACACAAACAAACACAGACACACACGCACAGTCTTACTTACACACACACACACACACACACACACACACACACACACAATACTCTGGTGATTATTCTGAAAGAAGAAAAAAGAAAACCCCACAACATTCATACTAAACTGTTTAGATGATTAATAAAAATGATTATGATATGGCAATGACAATACACACAATCTGATTGGTCGACGCAGGAGCTCTAAGTTGTATATTCAGAATATGAGCATCAGCCTGGCATGTTATCCGTTAACTAGCTGCACCGTACACTTTAATTGTGAGCAGCTTGCAGGGATATCCTAAAAGATAAACGAGTTTACAAAGGCCTGCGAGGAACTCGCCGCTCGTCAGAAGCCTCTCGTTCATTCCTGGAAGAGAAACAAACCGACGGCAACCAGACACCTCACACACACGGATGGAGACGCCTTGTTTAGACGTGAGGAGCCAGAATTGAAAGAGTAACAGCGCTTGAAGGAAATTCAGAAGAGCGCCATTTTCTAATGAACTCCTCATGAACCTCATTTACTCGGTCAGTACAGAAAACTCCCACCTGCCACTCAAACCGGACTAAAGTCCTCGCGCCCAGTTAACAAGTCGTTTATAAGTTGGTAATATTTCGGGTTTCAGAGGCGCCATGTGTGCTGGACTGGTGTGAGGTTGGTTGACAGGAGAGAGGTTCACGGTGCCACAAACCAACAGAACACAAATTCCCAACATGCCATATGCATGTCCAAAAAAACCCCCAAAAAAACAGGGAACGCCAGCACAACCCACACACCGTAATCACGGGAAACAATCAAAATCTGGAATATACCACGTCAGAATAACAGCGGAATGTGAGTATGTGTGTAAACATACGGAAATTTACACCAGCAAAAATGATGTCATAAACCCTCCTGCGCTAAACAACAAGCTTTAGAGAACAATATAACGATGATTTTATAATATTCTCACAGCAAAAGTAACAGATCTGGTGGAGCAACGTTTAAACTGTGTGTGTCTCTGTGCGCGTGTGTGTCT
>CM045738.1:44809796-44812296 GCA_024760905.1 Plotosus lineatus
ACAGCTTCATTTAACTCCTCGTACCTTCAACATGGCATGAAGTACATTCACAAACACATCTGTGTGTGTGTGTGTGTGTGTGTGTGTGTGTGTGTGTGTGTGTGTGTGTGTGTGTGTTCAATTTTAATCTTTCATTGACAAACAGAAGAACACAGAGAGAGAGAGAGATTCTCAAGACAAAGACATATAGAGGACGTAGACCAATCCTGTGTGTGTGTGTGTGTGTGTGTGTGTGTTTTTTTTTACACTGTGTTACACTTAGTATTACGCACAAGTCTTGACCATTCAGGTGTGTATCTTGTTTTATAAGCGTCACAGTGTCCCCGTGATGTCGGCTGTCCCTCTGTCCCCTTCATAAATATTTCTGTGAGACGAAATAACAATGAATAAAATATATATTAAAAAATATAATGATTAAAAATAATAAATTAATTCAGAAATTATTTACAATGCACTTTTTACAGTTTAACATGTTCTATATTTTCTCTAAAACAAAAAAACTAGAAAAAATAAGACAAACAATGAAAAAACACAAATATTTTTAAATCTAATAGAAAATAATAAAATCAATGTAATTCATCAAATAATCAGAAATTATACAGTAGTAAATATATTTTTTAAATAATTAATGAATCGCCAAAATTAAATATGATTAGAATAAAATACAATTCCTTTTTAAAAACAATGTTTAATACAGTGGTACCTCAGCTTACCAAATTAATGCGTTCCAGAGGCTTTTTCTTAACCTGGATTTTTCATAAATTGAACCGCATTTTACATGCAAAACGTGTGATTCTTTCCAAGGCTCCCAATACTACCCCCTAAACTCTTTAAAAATGATAAAAGTATAACCTTTCAAGGCCTCCTTCTGCTTCAAATATCGTACCCATGGCAGACGGGTTTGGCCATATTCCTTTGCAATATCACTCAACCACATGCCACGAGCCCGCTTCTTCTTCTTTTCACTCGCTCCGGAAACCACACGTGTGTGTGTGTGTGTGTGTGTGTGTGTGTGTGTGTGTGTGTGTGTGTGTGTGTGTGTGTGTGAGAGAGAGAGAGAGTGCACGCACCTGTGTGTTGACCATGTCTTCTTAGCAGAGTTATAGTCTTACAAATGTTTATGAAAAGTTAAAAGCCTGAGTCAAAAAACTCATGAAACAACAGTAACTCTGTCATTTACACGAAAAGCATTATGGGAGATTATATATATATATATATATGTATATATATGTATGTATGTATGTATATATATTATATACACACACACACACACACACACACACATATATACATATATATATATATATATATATATATATATATATATATATATATATAGAGAGAGAGAGAGAGAGAGCCAATGGGAGGCCAGCGGGGTGGGATGTTGGCAGATAGCCAATGGGAGGGAGCTGCATCATCCCTCCTACCCAATGGGAGGCCAGTGGTGCGGGATGTTGGGAGACAGTCAATGAGAGAGCAGCTTGTGCATTGTTTGAATGTTTGAATGGCGCGTTTCGTAAGGAGAACTGGTTTCTTATACAGAGACAAAAAATTTTGGAAAATGTTTTTTCGTAACCTGTATTTTTCGTTTGCTGGGACTATCGTAAGGTGAGGTACCACTGTAATACCACTGCTATTAAAACAAACCAAAGAGTAAACAATACAACAAACATGACACTAGAAAGTAAACACAAATTTAAAACCAGTCATGTGACTCTATCACCTAAAACAGACTTGATGAGTTTTTACGACACAGTGTGCAAATGTTTTTATATTTGCATAAAATTAAAGGAAGAAATCTAATCAAAACCAAAAAATTTACAAAGAATAAACAAATGTTTGGCATGTGCATTGACTTGACTGTTTACATAAACAGACTCAGACAACACGTCTCAAAACCAGTTTTTTGTTGATTGTATTAGGATATGAAATATTGTTATTTTCAAGAGAGCTCTACACGCATACGCACACATGTGTGCGCGCACACACGTATACACACACACACACACACACACACACACACACACACACAGACACAGTAAGGGCATCTGTTGATATGACAAAATGAAATAACTTACCTGATCAGGGCCCATCGGCATCCTCCCCATCATACCCATGTTCATCTGACCCATGTGACCCGCATTAGCACCATTCATCATCATGGAGCCGTACGGTGCAGCCGAGCCCTGCTGCGCAAACGCTGGTTGAGGATACGAGCTACGTACAAAACACAAACATTAATAAACCCACACAGACGATACAACCACTCACAAAATCATCAAAATACAAAAGCAGTCAAAGAGCACAATATTTACTTTAACACCGCCACATGCACCCCGAAACATCTGTACAGTCATGTCCAGGTGTTTGTACACGTGTCCCTGGGGCTGCTGAGCTATTTTTTTGCTCGGGTTTTATTTTCAGAGTGAGATTAAGTTTTCACCTGCTGCGTGTCATTCCTCCCTGAGTCCAACCTTTCATGTCAGGACTCTGGTACATG
>CM045738.1:44814796-44889796 GCA_024760905.1 Plotosus lineatus
CAACACATAGACACACACACACACACACACACACACACACACACACACACACACATATGGAGTGAGCGAGAGAAAGAAACAGGTAGTCAGTATAATACATTTTTGTTTCTGTAGTGACAGATCGGTTATACTATCTTATGAAAATAATTAAGGGTGTGTGTGTGTGTGTGTGTACACCTGGCTGATGATGTCAGGGATTCCCAAGGCGCGGTCGATCTCCTCCAGAGCTAAAACATCAGTGTTGTTGAGCAGAGAATCGAGTTGATCTAACAGCGCTCTCTCATCACTCTGGCCCTCGGAGGTGGAGGGAGGGACCAACAATTCATCCAAAGCATTCCCAAATTGACGTCTATACATACACACACACACACACACACACACACACACACACACACACCCATCAACCACATGCCTAATATTCAGCAGCATACAAAACAACTCTCGACCCATTACATCCTGGTATTTAATCATCAGCTGTTTACAAATTAACGAAGCCTTGAAAAACATTATTATATCAACCATCTTATTTGAATTCTCAGCTCTGTTGGGTCAATTACATTATCCAGCAGTTTGTTATATCTTTATGACACAGCGTTACTATGGAGTCCGTCAACAGCAAAAGAAAAAATCTTTTTGGGGGAGATTTTTTTCCAAAGTTTTCTTCCCTAATGTAGTTGTTTCAATTCCCACCCATCAAGTATCACCTCCCTATCAGGCTATAACTACCAATCAGGTAGCGGCGTATGCAAAATGTAAACCCTCAGTGACATGTGATGGTGCTACCTTCATCTTTATGAAGTATTGCGCGTGTGTATTCAGGGGAAGCATAACACACCTGGAGTGAAAGCGTTATCCAGCCCCTTGTACACATGACCCCAGAGACGGCAATGATTGGCAGATAACCACTTTGAATGACATGATGTGGCTGTATACCATCCATCCATCCCATGAGAGCTCATCCAATTAACTCCCAGAGACTTCCCATAGTGGATGGCTGTGGCATTACGCTGGAGTTTAATTTGCGATCTCCAGGTCGATGGACGTGTACCTCGGTCACACACTTTTCCTCTTGAGAACCCAATGAAATTATTTTCATATCAGTATTTTGTAAATAATTGTGTAATACAGGAGACAAGATACAGCCATTTGGTCATTATTATAAAATAAACCCCTTCAAGGTGATTAAAGTCCGCTCTGCTGTCCGTCAGGGTTCTGATCAAGGTTTATATTGTGATAATGTTATGGTGAGACTCTAAGCTCCGCCTGCATGCTGCTGCTGATGATGTTTAACAGGATTAATGACCTGCTGTCCATTCCCATCATGCCGTCTGGCCAGGAGGGTGACTGACTATCCGGACACTGTTGCTGGCTAAACGGTCCCATGGTCACACTCATATCACCAGAACCTATAGAGAAAAACAGCCAACGGCACATAAACCCACGCTGCTGACTTTCAACTAATAATCAGATGAGGATTTAAAAGTAAACCTTCGTACTCATATCCATCAACTGCTGCTGCAGCATCGATCGGCTACCAGGAACGCTGCTAGACCTGTTCACCACAGGGCTGCCCATCATGCCCTTGGAGTTATAGGAATCGACACCAGTACGCAGGGCGGAAGGGCTGCCGGTGGATCGTGGCATTCCCCAGTCTCCAGCAGGACCCATGGCTGAGCTCTCCGACACTCCCATCCCTCGGTTCATCATTCCTGCAGGACGACAAAAGACACAGATACACGTGTCAGTTTCATTGTAAGATGAAGCCCTTCACAGGAAACGGTCCTGATTAACAGGCAAACTATGCTTTTTTTGTTTTAAAAAGTAAAATATGCTCCGGGAGTACGGCGTTCCGGACCTGTTGGTACGAGCCATTCAATGCTGTATCACCAGAGCCGGAGTTTGGTCCGTATTGGAAACAACAGGTCGAATTCGTTTCCGGTGGGGTTTGGAGTCCACCAAAACTGTCCTTTGTCACTGATTCTGTTCATAATTTTTATGGACAGAATTTCTAGGCGCAGCCAAGGCATCGAGTGGTTCTGGTTTGGTGGCCATCGGATCTCATCTCTGCTTTTTGTCGATGAAGTTTTCCTTTTGGCATCATCAAGCTTTGACCTCCAGCTCTCATTGGAGCAATTCACAGTCGAGTGAGAAGTGGCCGGGATGAAAATCAGCACCTCCAAGTCCGAGGCCATGGTTCTCAGTCGGATAAGGGTGGAATGGACCCTCCAGATCGGGAATGAGGTCCTGCCCCAAAGTGGAGGAGTTCAAGTATGTCGGGGTCTTGTTCACGAATGAGGGAAGGATGAAGCAGGAGATTGACAGACAGATCTCTGCAGCCTCTGCTGTGAAGCGGTGCCTGTACCGGTTCCTTTGTGGTAAAGACGGAGCTGAGCCTCAAGGCAAAGCTCTCAATTTACCAGTCGATCTACGTTCCAACCCTCACCTCTATGGTCACGAGCTTTGGGTAGTGACGCGGATACAAGCGGCGGAAATGAGCTTCCTTCGCTGGGTGGCGGGGCTCTCCCTTAGAGATAAGGTGAGAAGCTCGACCATCCGGGGAGAGCTCGGAGTAGAACCGCTGCGCCTCCACACTGAGAGAGGCCAGTTGAGGTGGCTCGGGCATCTGGTAAGAATGCCCACAGAATGCCTCCCTGGTGTGGTGTTTTGAGCATGTCCAACCGGGAAGAAACCCCAGGGTCGACCTAGAACACGTTGGAGGGACTATGTCTCTCGGCTTGTCTGGGAATGCCTCGGTGTCCCCCCAGAAGAGCTGGAGGAAGTGGCTGGGGAGAGGGACGTCTGGTTCTCATTGCTCAGGCTGCTGCGCCCACAACCCCGGACAGCTCGTCAGAGCATGTATGGCAATCACACACACACACACACACACACACACACACACACACACACACACACACACACACACACACACACACACACACGCCCACACGCACGCGCATTCACACTCACACTTAGGGGCGATTTGTACCAGCCAATTAGCCTACTGTACACCCAGGCATTCTTACTGTGAGGCGGACACGCTAACCACTACCGTGCCCCCTGAATCTGTTCATTCAGAGTTTAATATATACTTTACAGGGAAAAATGAGTAAACTATATAAAATATCATTGTGTTTAGTATATGCTACACAGAAACACCCCAAAAAAATTTAAAATAAATAAAATGTGATTTAATGTGATGTGAACGTGCGCAGACCAAGTGATCATGACAAACTGTAGACGTCCGTCTTTCTGATTCGGAATAATGTTTTTGAATCCTGATGGCAAAGAACCAATCAGATCTGTTCCAGTGTGGTTAAAAAAGATTGAGAAATCCTTTTATTTCTTGCTGCGTGAAGTCAAAGTGCTGAAATATTTAACCGGTAATTGATTGGTTTCTTCACCCCTTCTTTATCTACAGATCATAGATTATTTACCATCATCAGCAAAAGAATGAGGCTTGCTTCCTCCATCAGGCGCTCCTCCTGCTTCGCTCTGCTCTGGAAAATCTGCTCCAGAACTCTTCAGTCCTCCGAGGATGGTGTCCAGCTACACAAAGAGTAAACACAGAGCCATTCAGACAACTTTAGAGGAGATCAAATCAGATGAGAAGATCTGAAGTGCCAGACATTCACCTCATCAGGAGGTTCTGACTTGATCTTGCTCTCGATGTTCTCCTGTGCTCCTCTGCTTAGTGGCGTACCGACATTTCCTGTGGCAATGGCCTTCCCTTCCAGATCTTCAGCCTTTGGTTTGATGTCGCTAGACTCTTTGGAGTTGGAGTCATCCTTGTTGTTGAGAAGGTAATGAAGAAGAGCGTTGGTTTTCTTCTCCTTGGGGCTGTGTTGCTCCTGCTTGGGTTCTGACGTTCCAGAGACTCCTCCTGGTCCTCCGTTGGTGATTCCCATTTCTCCTCCAGGCGTGCCTATGTCCTGGCCGAGCACTGCCTTACCTGTGGCCTCAGCGGTGATTTTAGCAACTTCGTCAGGTGTGTTTCCATTCTGGAGCAGCTTGTGGAGAATTTTGTGCTTTTTCTGGAGCGATGCTGTGTAGTGTGATGGACCCAGAGCTTCAGAGGGTCCTCCTCCTCCGAGAACCTGGCTCTGATTGGTGGATGAAGACACGCTGGTGGAAGACGGACTTGTGACACAACCCAGTTCCTTTGCCTCCATGGTTCCTCCTGTGGGAGGTCCAGGAGGTCCACTTCCAACTCCAAGTCCCAGCTCCTCAGTGGGTGAAGTGAGGAGCTGGAGCAACTTTTTGTGTCCCTTTCCATCTGGAATCTTCCGAGAAGGTTCTGATGAAGCATTTCCAGCTTCGTTGGTACCATCCCTGGAATCTTTGCTTCCTCCAACTGCCTGGCTGTCGGGACGGTCAGCAGTGCTACTGCTCTCTGGTTGGTGGCTGAGACTGTGGTGATGGTGGTGGTGGTGCAAGGGGTGATGCTGATCTCCAGCTCCATGACTGTAGGATCCTGCTGGGCTTTTAGAGTCCCCGTGTCCCGGGTGTCCTGGCTTGCAGGGCTGAGAGGAGGAGGCTGAGGAATGGACACTTGGAGAGCTGTCTGGTTTGTGTGCTGTCGAAGGGGACGTCAGGGTGGATGGCAGGGAGGTACCTACTCCTTCACTAATAGCCTGAAGAGCATTGAGAGAACTGCTGGAAAAAGTGGTTCCACCTCCTCCACCTACTGACGAACCTCCAATGCTACCCGGACCCATGGGAGAATGCATGCCTGTAAACGACAAGACGTAGCTGAAACCTCAGTATTAATGTTAACATATTAATTGTCCTGTTTAACTGCCTTTTCAGTTACCTCCAGGCGAGAACTGGCTGGACACCATTTTTGGACTTCCTCTGTTCCGCGGAGACATGAGGAGACCCTGCTGCGGTCCGCTTAAACCCGGGCTGCCCTGAGACGGACTGTTCATGCCTCCGAGCCCGTACCCTCCTGATGCTGGGAAGAGAGGCTGCTGATGCTGATGCGGCATCCCAACACCAGGATGATTCATAGGATTCATCTGAGCCATAGGATTCATTTGATTCATTTGGCCCATTGTATTCATTTGACCCATTTGACTCATTTGATTCATCTGCATCATTCGATTACCCATGCTGCCCCCGTACATGGACCCCCCGCCACCCATGTGCCCCATGTCCTTCATGCCATAACCCCTATTCATCCCCATCCCTCCCATACCACCCATCCCTCCCATTCCCATCCCTCCACCAGGACCCATGTTCATTTGGGTGTTCATGTTAGCACCCCCCATGCCCTGCTGCCTCATGCCACCTTGCATCATGCTGCCACTTTGGTTGGTGCGACAGCCGTTGGGCTCCCTATGAAGTTAAAACAAGGAAATTAGGGTCCATCTGTGATACCATTGTGTGCGTGTGTGTGTGTGTGTGTGTGTGTGTGTGTGTGTGTGTGTGTGTGTGTGTGTGTGTGTGTGTGTGTGTGTGGAAATAAGCCACCTTTGTAACAGGTGAGTGGATATAAACCCTTGAGGTTCGTTGGTCATCGGGTTGCGGTAGAGCTTGCTCTTGGTCTGTGCTGTGACCGGGGTGCCGTCTGATAACGAAAATCTGTACACGGGAGTTTCTGCATGGCCGTGGAGGAAGGCTGAGGAGAAGAAATTACAATGAAAAATAAATCAAATCCCAAATGAGGAATCAGGACTTAGTACCCTAACCCACCAATCAGAATTAAATATTCAAACAATGCAACCAACTGATGAACTGGCGCATCTGAGACCATTAACAACACCAGTGGGACAAGTACAAACATTATTTTAGGGCTCTGTAGTGACTCTGTGGTGGCGGAGGTGTGTGTGTGTGTGTGTGTGTGTGTGTGTGTGTGTGTGTGTGTGTGCGCGTGTGTCACCATACTGACCTTCGTGGTAGTGGCGTTTATTTGACCAGGGCTGTCCATCACTGTGCTGCAAAAACATCTGTATACAGCGTCTCAACAGATCCTCCCACCCTGGACGCATGGAAGCACGCAGGGAATTCTGGTCTATCTGAATCAATTTTCCTGTTTCAACACACACACACACACACACACACACAATGTATAATACACTGTTATAAACCCACCTTTGTGCAACTCAAATTAGATTCATGTGTTTAATTTGACCTATACATATGTATGCACTACACTATAATATAGCAGCCTATTAGTACATATACCGGGGGTAGTGGTGACCTGGTAGTAAGGTGCTGATCACTGATCCCAAGTTTGGGGTTTCAAGCCCGATTCTCAGTGGTTGTCCCTGCTGTCCCCCCCCAGGGCACTAACTGGGTTATCAAAGGCTGGCTATGTCTCTCACTGTCCGTGGTGGGAGATTCATGTAAAAGAACCATTGCTAACTTTCATCAAGAGTAGCTGCATAGCCGTCAGCATGTTTCTGCCCTGCGACGGACCGGTTAAGCCATCCAGGGTGTACTCTGCCCTCGCCCAAAGTCAGCCGAGATGGGCGCCAGCCTCCCTACGACCCTCATTAGGATTAAGTGGTTCAGAAAATGAATGACTGAATGAATGAATGAATAGTACTCAATTCATCTTGTTTATTTATAAAGCATAAGATATAAATTCAATGCAAATCCCATCAAATTAATTTTAATTCCTCTGGATCAACTGACTCTATACAGCACTACACAGTAATCGAACCTGAAGCTCCTTGGATTAATTTGTATCACCAAGTCATATACAATACACACATATATTACATTACACCAAAATTCATCACCTGTCAGAATTGATTCATTTGATTCATCCACCTTATTTGACTCCAATGACTCATCTGGTTTATGTAACTCAAACTGAATCATCAGAGTCATTTGACTTGATTTATTCATATACACTGTACCACAGAACCTGAATTGTATTTATTCAGATCTTACAGCTTGACAAATTTACATATGCGGGAAAAAATAATAAAAAATAATTTTAAATATAAATAATTCAAAGGTACTGACCTGAGGGATCGTGTCGAGTGTTGAAGCTCTCTGTTCTCTCTAATGTAGTCACACGTCGTGCTACACAAATCATACATGACTGCAGGTCTGAACACACACACACACACACACACACACACACACACACACACACACACACACACACACACACACACATGTATAAACACACATATTCCCAGTAATGGAGCATCTTATAATAAATAAATGTGTGTAGTGTTCGTACCGTCTCCTTCCTCCATCATTGCTTTGGGCTGCGTAAGGGCGAAACATTGCATGGTCTCGTAGCGGGGTGTCCCGGGGTTCTCCTCAACCGGAACGGCGCTGAACTTCACCAGCATGCGGCAATTAAAAGTGTGGCTCTTCTGTCTAGGAGCTTCTCCACCCCATGCCATGTTGTTCACTGATATATCACAAAGAGGGAGAAGAGAGCGAGTGAAGACAGAGAAGAGATGGCGAAGAGAAGAACGGAGGAACAGGGGGGGGGGTATGGAGGAAAGAAAAAGGTTTAAGGATGGATGAGAGAAAAGGGGAAGATAGGATGCGCACGGAGGAGAGCAAGAAGAGAGATGAAGGGTGACGGAAAAGAGATGGGAACGAGATAGCAGGCAGGTGGAAGGGAAACAAAGTGGAAATGGAGAAGAGAGGGGATGACCGACGGACAGGCGGAACAGAGGCAGAGTCAGGGTAGAAAAGAGAGAGGTTAGCGGCGGAAGAGAGACAGAAGGGAGACGAGGGAGAGACAGAGAGAAGAGGAAAGACAAGCTGTCTGGGGCCAAATATTTTCTAAAATGTATTTATTAAAATGTTATTATTACTTTTTTATCTTATCAGATTCTACACATCTAATAATAATTCCCTGACTCAGATTTATTCTGCAGCTCTACTCTTCAGCACTGAATAAAAATCCTGCAACCTGGAAGTGAGACACAGTGTCCACTTCGATAAATAATGAACTCTGAAAACAAAATGTCAGTTTTCTCTCGTATGTTCACTGCTTTTGACTTGGTGTGCAGTGTATTTGTGTGTGTGTGTGTGTGTGTGTGTGTGTGTGTGTGTGTGTGTGTGTGTGTGTGTGTGTCTAACTGTTATTCCGGGGCAGGTTCTTGTGGAAGTCATCTCGGTCGTCGTCGTGGAGGATGTTGTAAACGCTGGTGTTGATCAGCTCCTCCTGTGTGTACTGCAGGTACTGAGTGACGTTATCAGATACGAACACAATGCTTCCCTCTCTGTTCACCACGAACAGGAAGCCGTCCAGCGCCTATGGAATCATACGTAATCACTCAAAAAGTACATTCAAGGGTTGAACATATGTCTGTGTGTGTGTGTGTGTGTGTGTGTGCGCTCTGTTGAGGTAATGGTTGTCTCACCTGGAGTAAAAGAGGTCCAAGATGGTCCTTATCGATGACCCCTTGACCTGTGGAAGACACGTCGGCTTTCTGAACATCGTCATCGCTGGATGATGCTTTTCCTGCGCACAAACAACAAACCACAGAATATTGTATTTACTGGTTACTGGTGTGCTGACATGCTTCTGGCATCACTGGCACTTGCACGTATCCGCTCTCTCTTAGCGAGGGTAGAATCCCTCCTGGACAGCTCACCGGCCATCGCAGGGCAGAAACACGTTGACGGCTACTCAGCTCCTCTTGTCAAAAGTCAGCAATGGTTCTTTTACATGAACCTCCCACCATAGACCGTGAGAGTCATGGCTGGCCTTTGATAACCGAGTTAGCTGTACGGGAAGGGGGGGGGGGGGGGTTGTGACAACCCGTGGAGAGTGGGGTTTGAACCCCGAACATTAGGATCAGTGACCAGCACCTTTACCACCAGGCCACCGCTGCCACAGTCTTGTACAGTGGTACCTCTCTTTACAAAAGTCTCACGAAACGAAAAATTCAGGTTACGAAACGCATTTTCCTAAAATTTTTGTCTCTGGATACGAAATAAGTTCATCTTACGAAAGTGCCATCTTAAAAATTCAAACGCACCATTCAAACATTCAAACAATGCGCGAGTTTCTTTCCCATTGGTTGTCTCCCAACACCCTGCCCCGCTGGCCTCCCACTGGCTAGGAGGGAGCTGAATCTCCATAATACAGTACTGTACCCATAATGCTTTTCGTGTGCCTTTGACCCATTGTTTGACACACACGTGTGAAGGAGAGTTGTACTGTTGGTTTGTGAGTTTTTTGAGTGTGCTCATTGCAGCGTTATTTTTTTGTTATTACTCATGAGCCCCAAGAAAGTGATTCCCGGTGAGACTGAAAAGAAGAAGCTGGCTCCGATATCAATAAAAGTCAAACAGGAGATGATAAAAAATATGAAAGTGGGATTCGGTTGAGTGAAATCACAAAGGAGTATGGCTGAAACAACTCTACAATCGGGACGATATTAAAGCAGAAGGAGACATTAAAAGCGGAGATACAGTGACGGAGGTGATTATTTCAGAAAAAGCAACCACTATATTTAAGAACCTCGTGAAGGAGGGAGGGGCTGAGGGTTCTTCAGACCAGCAACCCCCGGACTTTAATGCGTTGCATGGAGAGATTAAAAAAAAAAAAGTAAATAATTTTCTTTTACTTTTAACACAAATTTCATACAAAATTGATGTACTGTTAAAATTTTTAAAGGGTTCATGGGGTAGTATTGGGAGCCTTGGAACGAATCATGTGTTTTGTAAAATGCGGTTCAACTTACGAAAAAAGACGCTGGAACAAATTAATTTCGTAAAGTAAGGTACCACTGTATTTAATTTCAGTACATCACTGACTGTACGCGACGAGAGTAAACTTAAAAAATGTACAGGCCGCTGCTCGGAAACTGAATTATTTATCTATAATCTCTTATTTCAGTTCCAGCGTCAGTGTGTGCTCTCCTCTGTGGTCACTGTTTAGTTGCCATTTTGTGCTCTCTGTGAGCCATTTACCTTTTATGGAGTTTTGTAGGCGTGGTTAATTGTACATTACATATTGCACGTTTGCTTTCACTTCATTAAGAACGCTCTGTGTGTGTTAACATGGACGTGCGTGTGCACGAAGAACATCAGCAACATAACTGAGGGAATTTTTATCCCCCTCAAATTTTGAAGCAACAAAAGTTTTATAAAAAAAAAAAAAAGAGAAATAAAAACCTTCACATCAATAGATTCATCGAAAATTGATTCACTGTGATATCATTATCAGAATTAATAGTTATCACCATAAGTATCATAAATATTATTATCCTTAAAATAACTATTTTCAATTATTCTGATAAAATGTTTAATTCAAAAGTATTTGTGAATTTAAACCCATTAAATAATCACAGTGCTCGTTTTGTGCTAGTGTGACTGTTACTCTTCTGTAAAATCTCTCCAGCAGGTCTTGAAGAGAAATGAAGATGTGTTTGGGTCCAGTAGGGGGCAGTGCAGTCCGCTCTGGTGTGTCTGTGTCCGTTTGAGTGTCAGATTGATGAGGAAGAGGTAAGACAGTAATGCAGGAAGACACGTCGCCTGGCGAGTCTGTATTCAAGAGGTGAGACGGGTGTGAAGGCAGAGAGTGGAATGATTTCACCTGATGAGATCCCCGGAGGTGTGAGTGCACAGCGCAGAACTCGAGGGTGGAGAGGAATGAGATGAGAGGACGAGACCGAAGAAACAGACAAAGGAAAAAATGTAGGTAGGGGGTGGGGCTTAATGCTCTTTAAGAAAATCAAATATTAGTTATTGTGATGTAGTTTTTTGGGAGAAAATGTCTCTGTTCTACTCCGACATCATCAGAATATATCTGTGATCGCTATAGACCAATCACTGAGCAGCGCAACAATTAGCCCCGCCCTCACATTCCTTTGTGGTTCTCATTGTACACAAACAAGATTCAGTACAAATAAATGTAATGATGTGAGATTGTGGCTGTGTTTCTGAGCCCCACTAACCTGTGAAAGAGCGCTAACAGAGGGAGGGAGAGATCATTATTCACATCCTGTATCCATGGCAACCGCCTCCATAAAGTCCGAGGCAGCTGTACGGCTCTCATCAAGCCTCTCCACATGGTTTAGCTTCTCCATCACTCCACCAGCTCTTACCTCTACTATTATTCTCATGCAAGCCCCACCATCCCCCTCCTTCTATTCATCACCATCATCATCATTATTTTCATCACTGATCCTCAGCACCACCATTCTCATCCTCCTATTTATCACCATCATCCTCATCCTTCTCCTCATCATCACCCATGATCATTATCATCAACACTAATCATCATCTTCATCTTTCTCATCATCACCATGATCAGCATCATCATGACAAGTCATCCTCCTCCAGTTCCTCACCATCATCCTCATTACAGATCCACATCACCAACATCCTCCTCAATCTCCTCTTCATTATCATCATCATAGATCCTCATCACCACCATACTCCTCCTCTTCATCATCATCAACTGCCTGCTCATTCTCCCCTGTCACCATCCTCCTTCTCTTCATCCATGATCATCATCACAAAAGTCATCCTCCTCCTGTTCATCACCATCATCTTTATCCTCACTACAGATCCTCATCACCAACATCCTCCTCCATCTCCTCTTCATTATCATCATCATAGATCCTCTTCACCACCATCCTCCTCCTCCTCATCATCATCCACGATCATCATAGATCCTCATCACCGCCACCACCACCCTTTTCCTCTTCATCATCATCATCAGCCTCCTCCTCCTCCTATCACCATCATCCTCCTCCTCTTCCTCATCATCCATGATCATCATCATCAATCCTCATCACACCACCATCCTCCTCTTCTTCCTCATCATCACTGTACTGATCCTCATCACCATCATCCTCATTCTTCTCTTCATCACCATCATCCTCATCATGACTACAGATACTCATCACCAACATCCTCCTCCTCCTCCTCATCATCCATGATCATCATCATAGATCCTCATCACCACCACCACCTCCTCCTCTTCATCATGATCAACCGCCTCCTCCTCCTCCTCCTATCACCATCATCCTCCTCCTCTTCCTTATCATCCATCATCATCGATCCTCATCACACCACGATCCTCCTCCTCTTCATCCTCCTTCTCCTCTTCATCATCACTATCATCATCATCATCATCATCATCATCATCATCATCACTGTACTGATCTTCATCATCATCATCTTCCTTCTCTTCATGACCATCATCCTCATCATCACCATTGACACTAATGATGTTTATAGGATGATACTCTTATTGCTTGTGGGCGTGGCCTCTACAGCATTGTCTTTTTGTTCCAGATCTCGCAGCTACAGCACACACACATATCACTTCTAATGTGAACAAATAAAACACAAATTAAACTCGAAGGACACCTGGAAAGTGCAAACCTACACTGAGGTCAGACGTCAACTGTATAATATGCAAATCTGCAATCACAACCAGTTCAGAAGACTGAATATCGCTACATATTTATCCTCCGTCTTTTTCGTAATATCAGTGAAAGTTAAACTAATTACTCTGATCTGCTTATTTTCATACAATCCGACTTAAGCTAAACCTGGAGGTAATAACGCACGAATCATTTGTTAGTTCATGCTAACGACATTCTCCATTCAGATTAGCAAACCACACTAACTCTATGAGTTAAGTCTGCTGAACAGAGGCACCAACAATGTCTGTTACTTCCTGCTACGCCTTATTTTCCTTCCTGTTGGCTTTACCAATGTTTATCAAAAGGTCAATACGAACTCAGAGGTCGTTTTCTCCGCCCTGGTGATAAACACTAATGGATTAAGCAGAATGGATTTCGGTAAGAACTAAAGTACTGACGGACGCAGGAAACCGAGGAAATACACATGTACGCATCACACATGCCAGACATGTCTGTTTTTTCTCTGTATATCCTGGAAATCACCTGAAATCCCTTTCATAAATAAACTGTTTATAGTCATTTTTCCCAGCACCGACCCGAGGCTAGTGGCAACGCTAACAATGCTAGCATGCTCCGTAACCCCCACCTTGCTCTTTGATCTGCCGGATTTGCCGCACTGTCTCCTTCAGGATGGCACACTTGTCTGGTTTAACATTGAAGCTGTCAATGTCGCTGAGGTTAGCTGAGATCAGCTCCGCTAACTCCTCGATGTATTTACACTCCTGCTCACGCCTTCGCTTCTCACATCTGCAGGGGGCGCAAGATTGCACTATTAAACCCTTCGACACACAGCTGTGCATCATCGTTAATTTCGTTCATTTTTTAGGGCGCAGTCGTACCCAAGGCCGGGCGTGTCACAGGTGGACAGACTGCGCTTGCGATCAGGGCACATAGGCTCCATGGAGTTTTCCCCCACACCACTCATCTCCTAAACATATCAGCACCTGCACACAAAGAGTGGACGTGAGCCAAAACATTACAACACAACACAACACTGTTCAATTCCGGGTTCTGATTGGTCACCAGGTGCATATATATACACACACACACACACACACACACACACACACACGCACAAAGACACAGACACACACACACAAAGACACAAAGACACACACACACACACACACGCACACAAAGACACAGACACACACACACACACAAAGACACAAAGACACACACACACACACACACACACACACACACACACACACACACACACACACACACACACACACCTCTGGCCTCTTTATCAGTGTTTTTAATGACGAGCTTCTACGTCGTCCAGCTTCACATTCTGAAACACAGACCAGAAGAGAGCAGAGTTTGAGGCATAGGAAGTTTTTGGAACCAGTTCGATGACGTAATGATAACGATGATAAATGAGTGTATCGTGAAGAGGTGATGATGATAAACGAGTGTGTGGTGGATTAAGAGAAATGGTGTGTGAATATTCGGTGGGAGGAATCAGCGGCGCACTGTGTGTGTGTGTGTGTGTGTGTGTGTGTGTGTGTGTGTGTGTGTGTGTGTGTGTAAGGTGGTGCTTGTTTAGAGAGAAGATGAACATGAATGATTTAGGACCGTGAGGAGGAGGAGGAGGAGGAAGAAGAAGAGGAAGAGAAGGAGTAGTAGAGTCTCTTATGACTAATGATGTTTGTGTGTCTGAGAGCCATTAGGCAGACGTTTACACATGTCACCACCGCTGTCTCGCTCACACACAATACACGCACACACACACACACAAAGAGAGAGAGAGAGAGAGAGAGAGAGAGAGAGAGAGAGTCAGAGAGGGAGAGAGAGGGAGAGAGAGAGAGAGAGAGAGAGAGAGAGAGAGAACAGAGAGGAAGAGTGAGACATGTGACATGGATGTTAGACAGAAATTGCACAAGACAGACAGATAATCAAAGGCACAGACATGCAGAAAGACATACAGATAGATAAAGAGAGGGGGAACAAACAGAAAGAAGAAAGTTGAAAAGTGGAAAGACAGACATTGAAACCAATACAGTGATAGAGAGCGAGCGAGCGAGCGAGAGAGAGAGAGAGAGAGAGAGAGAGAGAGAGAGAGAGAGAGACTTGAAAAACAGACAGACCTAGAGAGGGAAAGACAGAATGAGATAGAGATAGACAAGGACACACAGAGAAACACTAACCATGTGACCAAAGAATAGGTAAAAGATGGAGGGCAGAGAAATGAATGGTGTGGGAGAGACAAAGACAGACAAATAAAGACATACAGAACAAACAGAGAGAGAGAGAGAGAGAGTGAGAGAGCGAGAGAGAGAGACAGACAGGCAGGCAGGGAGCGAGAGGAGACACAGAGAGGGAGGAAGAGAGGGTGAGTGTGAAAGAGAGAGAGAGAGAGAGAGAGAGAGAGAGGGAGATGGAGAGAGAGGGGGAAAGAGAGATAGAGAGACAGTTAGGGAGAGAGAGAGAGGGATGGAGAGAGACGGAAAGAGAGATAGAGAGCAAGACCATGAGGGAGAGAGTGAGGGAGGAAGAGAAAGAGGGATGGAGAGAGAGGGAAGGAAGGAGAGGGATGGAGAGAGAGAGGGAAAGAGAGAGATAGAGAGTGAGACAGTGAGGGAGAGAGTGAGGTAGGAAGAGGGAGGGAGGGAGGGAGAGGAATGGAGAGAGAGGGAAAGAGAGCGATAGAGAGTGAGACATTGAGGAAGGAAGAGAGAGAGGGATGGAGAGGGATGGAGAGAGAGAGGGAAAGAGAGCGATAGAGAGCGAGACAGGGAGGGGGAGAGAGAGGGAGGGATAGAGAGAGAGGGAAAGAGAGAGAGATAAAGAGTGAGACAGGGAGGGAGAGAGAAGGAGGGATGGAGAGAGACGGAAAGAGAGAGAGGGGTAGAGCGAGATAGAGAGGGAGAGAGAGAAGGAGAGATGGAGAGAGAGAGGAAAGAGAGAGAGAGATAGGGAGCGAGACAGGGAGGGAGAGAGAGAGAGGGAGGGAAAGAGAAAGAGAGGGAAAGAGAGCAAGACAGGAAGGGAGAGAGAGAGAGGGAGGGAGAGAGAGAGAGGGAAAGAGAGAGAGAGATAGGGAGTGAGACAGAGAGGGGAGAGAGAGAGAGGGATGGAGAGAGAGAGAGAGAGAGAGAGAGAGAGAGAGGGAAAGAGAGAGAGACAGAGAGCAAGACAGGGAGGGAGAGAGAGAGAGGGAGGGAGGGAGAGAGAGGGAAGCAACACAAATCTTTTCACTTCTCCAATAAAGAGATTTAAAAGAGTTTAACCCATCAGCCAATCACTGAGAATATTTAATATTCATTCATAGACAGCTGGTTGTCCATAGCAACAGGGCTGACCCCACCCACTCCCACTTCATAAAGACATTATAAGGTGTGTCTAATGTAACTTGAGTTTTTTCGGTTTGTGTAGCAGTCTGTGGTGTGAGAAACAACTGAGGGAGGGAGAGAGGGAGAGAGAGAGAGAGAGTGATAGACAGAGAGAGAGAGAAAGAAAGAGTGTGAGAGAGAGAGAGCGAGAGAGATATCAGTAGCACTTAATCCGCACATAGCTGGGACATATAATCCACTTAAGAAAATCTTAGAGACATAAACAAACAAGTGACAATCTGCATTCAGGGGGAGAGAAGAAGGGGAGAGAGAGAGAGAGAGAGAGAGAGAGAGAGAGAGAGAGAGAGAGAGAGAGAATGGAACACTGAAAGGGAGACAGAAAGGAACAAGAAGTGGGATAGAGAGACAGATACAGTAAGGGACACACAAATAAAGAGAGACTACACAGAGAAAAGTACACACGGAGAAAAACAGGCACAAAGAGGGAACTGAGAGAGTCAGGAAGACAGACAAATGAAAAGAGTGAATGAGAAAGCAAGACAAAGAGAGACAGAAATGAACAAAGAGAGACACAGACTTAAAGGGGGAGAGACAGAGAGAGAAACAGGGGGACAAAGGGAGAAACAGAGACTCACAAAGGAAGAGAGAAACTGACAAACTCACAAAGGGAGAGAGAGAGAAGCAGAGAGACTAAACATGGGAGAGAGAGAACAGACAAAATATAGGAGGGAAACAGAGACTCACGAAAATAGAAACAAAGAGACTCACAAAGGGAGAGAGAAACAGAAAGACTCACAAAGGGAGAGAGAAACAGAGAGACTCACAAAGGGAGAGAGAAACAAAGAGACTCACAAAGGGAGACAGAAACAGGGAGACTCACAAATGGAGACAAACAGGGAGACTCACAAAGGGAGAGAGAAACAGAGAGACTCACAAGGGGAGAGAGAAACAGGGAGACTCACAAAGGGAGACAAACAGGGAGACTCACAAAGGGAGACAGAAACAGAGAGACTCACAAAGGGAGAGAGAGAAGCCGAGAGACTAAATATGGGAGAGAAACAGAGACTCACGAAGAGAGAAACAGAGACTCACGAAGAGAGAAACGGAGACTCACAAAGGGAGACAGAAACAGAGAAACTCACAGAGAGAGAAACTGAGAAACCCATAAAGGGAGAGAGAAACAGAGAGACTAAATATGGGAGAGAGAAACAGAGACAAAATATGGGAGAGAAACAGACACTCACGAAGAGAGAAACAGGGAGACTCACAAAGGGAGACAGAAACAGAAAGACTCACAGAGAGAGAAAAATTGAGAGATTCACAAAAGGAGACAGAAACAGATAGACTCACAAAGGGACAGAGAAACAGAGAGACTCACAAAGGTAGAGAGAAACACAGAGATTCACAAAGGGAGACAGAAACAAAGAGACTCGCAAAGAAGAAAAACAGAGACTCACAAAGAGAGAAAGAGAGGGAGAGAGAGAAACAGAGAAACTCAATATGGAAGAGAGAAACTGAGAGACTCAAAGGGGGAGAGAAGCCGAGACTCATGAAGGGAGAGAAACTTACAAAACTGGAGAGAGACAAAAAGAGACAGAAAGGGGAGAAAGGGAGAGAGAGAGACACAAAAAGACAGAGAGAAGAAAATCATCATACATAATTGGTTATGGTAATGAGACAATCAGGATGTGGCTCTGAGATCGCAGCGTGAAGAGAAGTCGCAGGTTCACGCGAATATGAACACGCCAATCGAGTCGGAGTTCATCTCGTTTTTCTCACAGTGTTAAACACCAGTAACCATTTAATCACTTCTGCACAAATGAGCATCAAGAAACACTCGCTTCATCACACTGGAGTTAAACATCAGGACTGCAGGGCCAATGATTTTCCGTAATCGCGGAAAACGGACGGAAATCTTAAATTTGCATTTTTTGTCTTGGCAATCGCATATATGCATGAGCAGCAGACGAACATGCTTTTCTAGTAGTTTACATTGTGTATTGTGATTGGTTGATGTGACGCACAGCCGACCAATGAACTGTCAGCATACATACAAAGTTTAGTTGGGGAGTTCAAGGTCGGCAGATGCGTAAACCTGGTAAAATGGCGATCTCACTGCGACTGGAACCTTTAAAATCAAAGCCATCGCCAGCTATAAGTAGAGTGACTGCCAAAGAATGGGCGAAGCAGTTCACTGAACATGATGACTGCGTCATGTTTTGTGAATTTTGTCAACACAGTATGGACGATATCCATGTTGATACCCGCAGAGATCAAATCACTTCAAAAAAGCACGTGGCCAGAGAACAAGCAGCCGATGAGGAGAATGACAGTCGAGTATAGATCACGGTAATGGATCTGAACCTGAACAGATTCCCTGAACATGCTGACCAAGTCTCAGTATCTCATGGAAGAATGTACCTTGGATGATGTGAACATGTGCACAATGTCAGATATTACACTTGAAAAGACATTAAAATTGAGGCGCTTTATTGTTAAGCACTGTGATCAACGTGGAAAACTTCCACAAACTACCACACCTGGACAGCTGTATGTGCCGCTATTGCTCCAATCGCATTCTGATGGCTTGAAAATACTTGTACGTCACGTAGGTGTTTGCATTATTGCTGATGAAGCGACTGGTGATCGAGACCTCAGCATATTAAATGTAAGTTGACTAGTCCAGTGTTTCCCAACCCCTGTTCCGCGGCACATTAGTGTGCCGTGAGAAATCATCAGGTGTGACGCGGAAGATTAACCGATTTCACTTAGCGTGTAGTAACAGTGCTGTTCTGCTAGAGGGCAGTATCATTTTTGTTCCGTGGTGTGCCTCATGATTTTTCTAATGTAAAAGGTGTGCCTTGGGAAACACTGGACTAGTCTATGACCGTCCATAATATTAACACTAAACAGGGAGCATGCTTGATTGACACCCGAAGTACAAAAATTGACAGTAACATACACAAATCCAAAATAAATCCAAAATGTATTTTTTAAGTGGACCTGCGTCAAAGAATGACCTTCATCTCACCCTCCTCCATTCATCTTCTCCCTGCCTTCCACTTCTTCATCTCACCCTCCTCCATCCATCCTCTCCCCACCTTAAACGTCTTCACCTCACTCTCTTTCATCCGTCTTCTCCCCACCTTAAATGCCGTCATCTCACAAGCCTCCATCCAGCCTCTTCCCACCTTCCACTTGTTTATCTCACCCTCCGCCATCCATCTTCTCCCCACGTTAAACATCTTCATCTCATCCTCCTCCATCTATCTTCTACCCACCTTCCACTTCTTCATCTGACCCTCCTCCATCCATATTCTCCCCACCTTCCACTTCATCTCACCCTCCTCCATCCATCTTCTCCCCACCTTAAATGACTTCATCTCACCATCCTCCATCCATCCTCTCCCCACCTTCAACTTCTTCATCTCACCATCCTCCATCCATCTTCTCCCCACCTTCCATTTCTTCATCTCACCCTCCTCCCTCCATCTTCTCCCCACCTTGCACTTCATCTCACCCTCCTCCATCCATCTTCTCCCCACATTAAACATCTTCATCTCACCATCCTCCATCCATACTCTCTACACCATCCACTTCTTCATCTCACCATCCTCAATCCATCCTCTCCCAACCTTCCACTTCATCTCACCATCCTCCATTTATCTTCTACCCCCACCTTCCACTTCTTCATCCCTCTATCCTCCATCCATCCTCTCCCCTCCTTCCAATTCTTCATCTCTTTATCTTCCATCCAGCCTTTTCCACACCCTCCATTCCATAATTGGCCCTCTCCCCAACCTCAACTTCTTCAGCTGTCCATCCTCTCTCCATCCCTTCACCATTCCTCTATCTCCCCATCCTCTCCCTACCCTTCACTTCATCACCTCTCCCACTTTCTATCTCTTTACGGTCTTCTTTTCCACTCCACTCATTAATTCTCTCTACATATTCCTATACTTGTCTGGAAGAAGAGTAAGATAAACGCTTTCATTCACTCTTCTCAGCTTGACAGAAGAAAATCATTTGTTTTTTCCCTCAGTGTTCCACCTTCTTTCCCCTTTCCCTCTCATTCATTCTTTTCAAGTTCATCCTCTTCTCCACCTTCATTTCTGTAACCGCTTCATCCTAATTAGGGTCGCGGGGAGGCTGGTGCCCATCCCACCCAACTCAGGGCAAGGACAGAGTACACCCTGGACATCTCGCCAGGCCATAAACACGCTGACGGCTTTGCAGCCTACTCCTGTCGAAAATCAGCGATGGTTCTTTTACATGCCTCACACCATAGACAGTGAGAGACATGGCCGGCCTTTGATAACCCAGTTAGCTGCACTGGGGGGGACAGTGACAACCTTGTGGAGAGTGGGACTCGAACCCCCAACCTTTGGATCAGCGATCCGGCGCCTTATACCACTAGACCACCACTGCCCCCTCTTCTCCACCTCTCCACTGAAATACCCCCATTATCTAAACACACCTATTTAAAAAAAGGTAGTGATTAATTTTTCTTATTTATAATTACTTGTATTTCCTCCAAAAGCACTATAATTATATATTTTTCTTTATTTATTTGAACAGAGCTCATGATGTGGTCATTTTATCTGTCACAATTTCACACCCAACCTCAACGCAGACAAAAAAAATGCAGGATGTTCATCTTTTTTTCCCTGTTACTGCCTGACGGTTGCCGTGCCAACCGGTGCATCAGACAGGAGGAAGAGGAGGAGGAGCTCACCTTGTGACAGATTGGAAAGAAGATGCAGTGATCCTCCACTGGACCAAACACACACACACACACACACACACACACACACACACACTTCGTCGACTTGCACACCCTGCTTCGGCTCTGAGAGAGAGAGAGAGAGAGAGAGAGAGAGAGAGAGAGATGGAGTGATTATATGCTTTTTTGTTTGACACTGAAGACTCATTGTTATTATATTACAGCTGAACAGCCAATAGTATTAATCAACATGCTAATGACGGCACAGGAAACAGAATTAGCATGCTAATGAGGAACAGGACGCAGGACGAGAACAGCTTCTGTTGAGCGTCATTAATAAAACAGCCGATAAAATGAGATTAGCGACCAGACTCAATTCACTACCATAAGAAAAACCACGAATGATTACGGTAGAGCCACAACACTGAATACTGGATCCTGATTGGTCGGATTCATTACGCCATCCTTATTACCAGCTGCATCATTTTCACTTCTGTCTGTTTGAGTGTCTGTATTTTGCTGTTGTTCTTTTGCGTTGCATACGCCTGTATCTCAAGAACTGTTTGATATATTACCATCAAATTTGCAGGGTAGTACAGGTTATGAAAAGGTCACTGTAGGTCAAGTTCAAGGTCAGCAAAATGGCCGTCAGACAAACACACACTGTGTGTGTATACATATACACAGTACATTTTACAGCATGTGGCAGACACTCTTATCCGGAGCGACTTACAATTATCATTTTCATACAACTTGAGCAAGTGAGGGTTAAGGGCCTTGCTCAAGGGCCCAACAGTGCTGACAGTGGGGATTGAACTGCTGACCTTTGGATTAGTAACCACTAAGCTACCACTGCCCAAATATGGGTATGATCATGAAACAGGCACATGCTACATACAGACTTCTATTAATTCAAGTTGCATGTTCGTCAAAGAAAGCAGTCAAATCTAACAGCCAATAGAAAAAGGACAAAGAGAAGTCAATTATTTTCTGTAATATATTTCATCTGATAAATATTTCTTTATAATCTTACTTAATCTTAATTGAAGCTGAAGATTTCCTGTCCGTGTTACATACGTCCTTTGCACCCAATTACTCAATTACTGATGTACTGGCATTTATAATCTATAAATAAGGCCAGCCTTAAAAATATCTTTGTTGGCGGTAATGTGGCCAGCTGGGCTGAAATTGTAGATAACAACCCTGCCTGAGCATTCACAGACGCAAAATATAAAAATATACCGGTCAACTGTGAGGAAAAACCGCATGTGTCCCCTTCACACACCGTATTAAAAAGGGACCAAAGCGAAATCAGTATCAACCGCGCCTTGTGATTGGTCAATTTCACCAGTTCAGTGAAACGGAGATTCTTATTGGCCAGTACTGTCTTAACAACAGAGGCGGCGCGCATGATGGAAGGGGATAATTATGAGGTAAAAAAAACCTGTTCTCTGTCACTATTAAAGGTCCCAACGTGAAAATAATAAATAAATTAATGCGTTTAAAATTGAGCAACACGTTTGCTGACATTTTCCAACAAATACAAGTTAATTATAAACCGCCAGCAACACCGCGTAGCGGGACGAAGTTATTTGTTAGTTGTTGAGTGCAATATTAAAAGTTGATAAGTTGAAGAAACCTTGACACTCCGTTGATTACAATATTAAAAGAATAAACTTTGATATTCAGTATGTTGATTTCAAATATAAGATTTTTATTTAATTCTACTGTGTTTACATCACCACAGACATAATATAACATGATGTACGAAAAAAATTCCCCACGAATCCCGGGTGGCCTGCACAGGGAAAAAAAAAAAAATTCCTCCCTCCCGGGTAAATCTTTTTTTTGTCACGTTATCGCCAACAAACAATTTTTGAGCCTGGCCTAATATAGAAAAGTCCAACATGTGAAACACTATGTATTGACATAGTGGAACTAATTAGATTATTATTAGTTAAAGTGAGGCGGCATGGTGGCGTAATGGTTAGCATGCACGCCTTACAGCAAGAAGGTTTTTGGTTCGGTTCTCAGCTCAAGTGTTTCTGTGTGGACTTTGCATGTTCTCCCTGTGCTTGTGTGGGTTTCCTCTGGGTGCTCTGGTTTCCTCCCAAAGTCCAAAAACATGCAGAGTGGGTTAATTGGCTGTTCCAAATCTCCCCTAGGTGTAAATGGTTGTTTGAGTGTTGGCCATGCGATGGCCTGGCAAGCTGTTCAGGGTGTACCCACCCTCGCCCAAAGTTGGCTGAGATGGGCTCCATCCTCCCTACGACTCTAATTAGGATTTAGTGGTTCAAAAAAAATGAATGAATGGATGAATAATTGGATAAATGATAATTAGTTGGGTAGCACGGTGGTGTAGTGTTGAGCATGTCCGTCTCACAACAAGAAGGTCCTGGGGGATTTTTCCCAGCTTGGGCATTCCTGTGTGGAGTTTGCATGTTCTCCCCGTGCTTGCCTAGGTTTCCTCCTGGTACTCCGGTTTCCTCCCACAATAGAAAACATGCACAGAAGGTTAACCGGCTGGTCCAAGTCACCCATAGGTGTGAGCATGATTATAAATGGTTGTGTGAGTATTGGCCCTGCGATGGCCTGCCGAGCTATCAACAGTGTACCGCGCCTTTACCCAGAGTTGGCTGAGATGGGCGCCAGCCTACCTGTGACCCTAATTAGGATTAAGCAGTTCAGAAAATGATTGACGGTTTCGTCAAACAAACCAAAAGTTGAAACAAGAACATGTGCACCATGTTATTAATTATTTTATACGTGATCCATCGGTTTGAACTCTCCAGGTTGACGTTAGTGTCCTCGCTGAGACCCAGTGAACCAGTCTACAGCTTTAGCACCGAACCGTGAGGGCGTTATTACAGAGAGACGGGGTTTCACTGGGCCAAGCTTCTCATTAATCTCTGGATTTACGCAGGAATGTCACCAAGGGAAAAAAATCCCCATGTATAAAAATACAGGACAGTGAGGTGAAGATTATAATAAAGATATCACCGCAAACTAAAAATCTCAGGATAAATTGCAGATAAAACATCAAAAGATGAGTAAAAAAACGATAGATCAGGCTTTCAGCTTTTACTTCCTGATATTTACATATCAAAGCATTAAATAAATCTCAACTTGACTCTTTAGATAACCAGAAACCACTGGATCATGTGCCGGAAAGGTGTGTCTTGTTCTTGAAGTGTGTGAACGCTCTTTTAAATCATTATCTCTGAACATCTGTTCTTGGTCTGAGTCATGAGTTTCACCTTGTGAAGACGCTAATACCCATATTTCACTGGACTACGGCATGCAAGGATCGTAGCGGAAAGGCGCGGAACGCAGTCTACGGAAGAGCTACGGCATTTTTACACGGAAAATGGGTGAAAATCCTACAGAAAAGTGGAAATTCTTACACTCTCGGAACATTCACGGCAAGTGCGGAACAGGTACGGCAAAGTACGCCAAAGTGACCCCATGGAACATTCACAGAATTTTTTGGCCTTCCAGAAGCATACGGAAGTGGAGGAAGACTTGAAGAATAACTACGGAAGCACACGGAAGTCTGTCTGTCTTCCTTTCGGCTTTTTCCCTTTTTCTCGGGAGTCGCCACAGCGAATCATCTGATTCGCACGTTTGATTTGGAAGAGGTTTTTACGTCGGATGCCCTTCCTGTCACAACCCTTTTAGCAAGGGACAGAAACACGCTGACGACTTTGCAGCTACTCTTTACGAAAGTCAGCAATGGTTCTTTTACATGCCTCTCACCATAGACAGTGACAGACACGGCCCACCTTTGATAACCCAGTTAGCTGCACTGGGGGGGGACAGTGACAACCTTGTGGAGAGTGGGATTCGAACCCCCAACCTTTGGATCAGCGATCCAGCGCCCTATACCACTAGACCACCACTGCCCACACGGAATGACACGGAAGATGAGGGCATAATTGCGGAACGTTTGTGGATGACAACATTTTTGCTTCCGTAAGTCTGCGGTGCTCCAGTTGAAATGGGGGTACAAAGGATAAACCAGCAGGAAGACCGGAGAGAAGTCCATTGGGATAAGGAAGCTATTGTGGAGCCGAGAAAAGAGAGAAGATCAATCTGAACTAAAATCTGTAATGTTCTGAAAAAGTAAAAAAAAAATAAAAAAAAATCACAGGTTCCAACAACCAGGCCTGGAACAATCCAGCTGTTTCCAGCTGTAAGAATCACAGCGGGTTGGAATTCAGAGAAATACAGAGATGAGCAACAAAAGTTCAGGATATGAAATGAACCCCCACTGACGGTAAGGAAGAGCTGAGTGCTGGAGAGAGAAAAGATCTTCTCAGTAGCCGAACCTTACGAGCTCCAGGGCGAAGCACGCCGGTCACGGTTCCGCGGATTCATTTCGCACAGCTGCTTCCTGAATGTTCTCACTAGTTTATATTGATGATGGAACTCGTGAATTTCTTCACAGAAATTCAGAATAATACAGAAACATTCTGCATCATGATTTACACAGAAATGTCACACCCATACGGGATCTAACCGGAACCTTCATTACGCAGCATGAGAACCCAAAATAACGATCCCTCGGGTTTTCATCAGATATCCGACTCGTGCCTCACAGGTGATCAGTTCAGATCATGAGTAAACATTCCAATAACACCTACGCACGGCATGGTGGCCCAGTGCTTAGCACGTCCACCACACATTAAGAAGGTCCTGGGTTCCATTCCCAGCCTGGGTGTTTCTGTGTGGAGTTCTGTGAGCATGTTCTCTCCGTGCTCGCGTGGGTATCCTCCGTGTACTCCGGTTTCCTCCCAATGTCCAAAAGCATACGCAGTAGGATCACTGGCTGTTCCAAATCACCCCTAGGTGTGAATGGTTGTGTATATGTTGGCCCTGCTATTTCCTGGTGAGCAGTCTAGGGCGTACCACGTCCTCGCCCAGAGTGGGCTGAGATGAGCACCAGCCCCCTTGACCATAAGTAGGATAAAGCAGTTCAGAAAATGAAAGTGATTTTGGACTTAGAGGAAGTGCAACAAACCAGGGTTGAAATTGTACTTTTCCGTGCAACAGTGCTCGGGGTCCAAATGTCCAAAATATATTGCAATATTCGGTTAAATCCTGAGTCCTCTACGAACTGAAGAACCTCTTTTTTGAGGTATGTTTCTCCTAAACATGGAGGCTTCATACATAGGCGCCACCATCTTGGATTTTGGACATGTCCCACTGTCACACTATCGAATCAGTGAATAGCTCTGGGTAATAGTGAAGTGCGTCCTATACAGTGGTACCTCAACTTACGAAGCTTTTTCGTAACCTGGATTTTTCGTAAGTAGAGGTGCATTTTACATGTAAAACGCGTGATTCATTCCAAGGCCCCCAATACTACCCCTTAAAAATGATAAAAGCAAACCTTTTAAGGTACTTACTTCGTGTTGACCATGTCTTCTTAGCAGAGTTATAATCTTACAAATGTTTATGCAAGGTTAAAAGCCTAAGTCAAAAAATAAAGTCGCAATGAGCACACTTGAAAAATTCCAAGAAACTGCTAAAGGGAGCTGCGTCATCCCTCCTAGCCAATGGGAGGCCAGCGGGGCGGGATATTGGGAGATACTCAATGGAGAGCAACTCGTGCATTGTTTGAATGGCGCGTTTGGCACGTTTCATAAGGAGAGCTTGTTTTGTATGCAGAGACAAAAAATTTGGGAAAATGTTTTTCGTAACCTGGATTTTTCATTTGCTGGGACTATCGTAAGGTGAGGTACCACTGTACATCAAAACTCGAACTCTACCTGGATTTAGACCAGTGTTCATCTTCCAGGTAGCAACCAATTAAAACATCAGAAGAATCGATCCCCTTACCGTAGGCTGAATCCCTTATTGTCAGCCCACTCTAAGGGGATCAACTCTTCTGATGTTTTGATTGGTTGATATTATATTCAGATATTAAGGTAGCAGAATAGCTGTCGCTCTTAAACCTAGTAAATATCGTGATTAATACTCCGGTATGCATGAAACCATTCATTCATTCATTTTCTGTAACCACTTAATCATAATTAGGGTCACAGGGAGGCTGGCTCCCATCCCAGCCGACTCCGGGCGAAGGCAGAGTACACCCTGGCCATCGCAGAGCAGAAACATGCTGACGGCTATACAGTTACTCTTGACTAAAGACAGCAGTAGTTCTTTCACATGAACCTCACACCATAGACAGTGAGAGACATGGCCGGCCTCTGATAACCCAGATATCTGCACTGGGGGGACAGCAGTGACAACCTGTTGAGAGTGGGACTTGAACCCCCAACCTTGGGATCAGTGATCCAGTACCTTTACCACCAGAAGGCCACTGGCCTATTGTGCTATAACCTATACACACTATAGATAGTCATGCTTACCACCAGGACACCACTGGCCTGCACCAAACCATAGGATGTCTATTCCTTTAAATCTTATATTACATCATAGTAAATTATATTAAATTATATTATACAGTGAAGTCTAGGAAAAAAGATCCCTTTCTCTCTTTATTTCCTGCATTTAATTTTACCTTCTTGATGGATTATATAATAATAAAGTGGACACAGCAAACGCAGTGATGTGTTCAGCTTTAGTTCACGTTTCTGAAGAGAATAAAAGCCGCAAAGTAAAACAATAAAGCGGAGAGAAAAACTCCCGCCAGGACGACCAGGACATGGTGACTGGAATCAGGTTGGCGTGATGTTGAGAGCACAGTGTGTGTGTGTGTGTGTGTGTGTGTGTGTGTGAGAGAGTGAGAGAAACAGCGTGAGCCTCCTGACCGTTCCATGCACTCTGAGATTGGTACCAGATGACGGCTGTCAGGCGCGCTCTGGTTTAGGTGATGTATGAGCGCTCGCCATCCAACAAAGTCGCTCTCACATGGACGTGTTTCCTTTTAATTGCTGGAAAGAGAACGATTTACTTAAACTGAGACGATTTACAGGATGACAGGGACACAAGAAGAAGAGGAGGAGGAGGAGGAGGAGGAGGAGCTCCATTTCGGCTGTAAGGCGAGTATGAGGTGAGGCCGCCCTGAGCCTGGTTTATTCGCTCCGTATGATGGACACTCGGGGTCAGAGCGCTCGCTGCTGCTGGGATGAGGAGGGAGCGTGTACTGTGGCTTTACTGCATTTTCCAACAGTCCAGCTACATGTGGAACACAAAATAAACTCGAACTACACGAGAAGAAAATTCAACAGCAGTTAATTTCTCGCTTTGATTCCCGGCTGCATCACAATCACATATCCATTATGTGGGGTAATGGTCAGGGACGAGGTGATACGATAGTGGGAAATTGATCTGAAACGAGGATTGTTTATTCCAACAAAATTAGCACACGTGTTAGAAAACGCTGAACATAGCAAAGCCTCGAGATGATTCGCACAACGTTAGCGCTATGAGGATGAAAGTCGAAGCTGTAGGAGAGGACAGGAGAGGACAGTGTGTGTATCAGAGAGGGAGCTGATCATAAAGCGCCACTACATCACTTAATTAAAGTAGGAGGATATGAACCCGCACCACTATCAGCAGGCAGTCGGAAGGCATTGTGGGTAATGTAGGAAAAACAGTAACCAGAGTCAGAAGATTAATCTCAGAATTTTATTCCAGAATAAATTGGCTGGAGTTCAAGTTAATTATCGAGATGGATATGCCGCACGTTCAGGAAGAATTTCTCCATTAACTCCGTATCATTTGAACCGGAGCCCAGTTCCTCGTGGCTGTTGAATCCAATATCAGCCTTTCGTTTTCTTCCTGCAACGAAAGGGGCCCGAGAAACCTGGCCGCAACGTTCAACAGTGAACTCTCACTGACTTCCTGCTCAGATCATGGAAAATAAATGCAGCATTTACGCAGGGTGTGGGTGGGTGTCTGTATGTGTGTGTGTGTGTGTGTGTGTGTGAGAGAGAGAGAGAGAGAGAGAGAGAGAGAGAATGTGTGAGTGTGTGTGAGACAGAGAGAGAGAGAGCGCAAGAGAGAGAGAAATGGAGAGAGAGAGAGAGAGAGAGAGAGAGAGGGAAAGGGGGAGACAGAAAGAGAGGGAGAGGGAGAGGGAGAGAGAGGAAGAAGGAAGGAGAGAGAGGGAGAGGGAAAGGGGAGAGAGAAAGAGAGAGGGGAGAGAGAGAGAGAGAGGGAGAGAGGGAAAGGGGAGAGAGAAAGAGCGAGAGAGAGCGAGAGAGAGAGATAGAGAGAGAGGGAAAGGAGGAGAGAGAAAGAGCGAGAGAGAGCGAGAGAGGGGGAGGAGAGAGAGAGGGACAGAGGGAAAGGGGGAGAGAGAGAGAGAGGGAGAGATGGAAAGGGGGAGACAGAGAGACACGGAGAGAGACAGAACGAGGGAAAGGTACAATCTTAAAGTATACAGATATTGTTATATTTTTCAGAGAAATGCTGTGGTTACGTAATAAGGGTGTGGTCACAGAAAGGTTCAAAACAATGTGCATGAATTTGCATAAAAAAACGACGCGGGTCAGATGAATCACCATGTCGCGCTCTTTCACGACAGCGTTTCCCAGGATGCTTTTACAAGTTAATACCATCTCCACGTGAACTATTAACTCTATCTGTGATCGTGAGCTGCATGATTAGCGGTGGATATGGAATCAGTTGACAACGCGAACACAGCGCTTTGCTAAGTTTAATCAAATCAATGACTGGGGTTACATGTTGAGAGTAATAAATAAATGAATAAATAAAAAATCGCTGATGGTGCTTAAAACCTGTAATTCCCAACTTTCAACCAGGAAAAATCCAGGAATAATAATACGCTCAAGCTCAGCGTCGTATCCGAAATGAGTTTTGCAAATGGTGTCCAATCAAAAAACACTTCACTCTTCTGAGTAAAGGGGCAGCACGGTGGGGTAGTGATTAGCATCGCCGCCTCAGAGCAAGAAGGTCCCGGGTTTGATTCCCAGCTCGGGCGTTTCTGGGTGGAGTTTACATGTTCTCCCCATGCTTGTGTGGGTTTCCTCCAGGTTCTCTAGTTGCCTCCTACAGTCCAAAAACATGCACAGTAGGTTAATTGGCTGTTCCAAATCACCCCTACGTATCAGTGTTGACCCTGTGATGGCCTGACAAGCTGTCCAGGGTGTACCCCACCCTTAGTTAAAGTAAGAAGTAGGCTGAGATGGGTACCAGCCTCCCCGTGACCACAATTAGGATTAAGATAAAAGTAAAGTCCTTTGGGCTTTTTACACCTAGTGACTCATCAGGCAGGTGCTTATCCCCGGTTTCCGTAGCGTGAAGCGACTAAGAGTTCAACTCCTCCTGGATGGGATGCGAGTCCATCACCGGTTACCTTCCCAGTATATTTTTACTGGTACCCATTTATACTGCTGGGTGAACAGAGGCACACTTGTGGTTAAGGCCTTGCCCAGGGATCATAGCACAGTGGGGGTCTAACGGGGATTTGAACACACAACCCCCCAATCATGAGCCCAGCACCCTAACCACTACGCCACCGGCTGCACAATTAGGATTAAGCAGTTCAGAAAATGAATGAATGAATAATAACCTTTCATCTGAATTCTACAAGCGACTCTGCGCAGCTTTTGTTAACGTCTATAAAGTTCATGCACTTAAATGCAAAATTTCTATTAAAAGCAACAGGAACATAAACAAACGTTATACGCGTTCAAGCTACACGTTAAACCACTTAATCCTAATTAGGGTCGCAGGGAGGCTGGCGCCCATGTGGGTACACCCGGCCCATCACATGTACTACACTATCACAAACATTCATACTCACGTCCACACCCAGGGGAGATTTGGAACAGCCAATTAACCCACTGTACATATTTCTGAACTGTGGGAGGAAACCACGGGGAGAACATGCAAACTCCCCACAAAAATGCCTGAGCTGGGAATCAAACCCAACTGTGAGGCGGACATGCTAACCACTATGCCACCGTGCCGCCAGTGAAGGTTTATAGTACAAGTGTAATCTTCACATGTACAAACAAGGTTCTTCAAGGGTTCTTTAGATGGTTAAGAACCTTTATAGTGGGTTCTACACAGAGTATATGGAGTTTATCTCAGAGAAGTTCATACAGCTATCCATCAATTTATCTGCCCAATCGCCTATTAGGGTTGTGAGAGGGTGAAGCCTAGCTCAGCCAACTCTGTGCAGAGGTAGGGTACACACTGAACAGCTCGCCAGTCCATTGCAGGGCAACACACACAAATACACACACACACACACACACACACACACACACCTGGAGGCAATTCATGAAACCATGCATGAACCCTCGCTGAGTATGAACCTAATGCCCAAGACCTTCCTGGTGTGGACGATGCCCACCTCGTCCAGCAAGTATGTCAAATTAATGTATCTGCGAAATTGTTTTTATTTTCACAGCAACAATCCACAAATTCTTTACCAAAGAGCTCGCTAACAGGAAATAAGATTCAGTAAAATGACTTCCTGTTGTTTTTGAGTGAAGAGAGTGGAGCTGAGTAGAGAGACGAGCCCGGGCAAAGATCCAAATCCATTCTTCCTCCCTTGCCCGTCACGGACACTTCACTTTCCTGTGCCGTGCCAAACGTTCTGACGGCGCCATTTTGAGACTTAAAATATAAACAGGATGTGTGGAAGCTTGAGGTCGAACTCAAAGTCAAAGCTCTCGTGCTGATATCTTCGACAGGGAGTTTTACGGTGAAATGACTTCTCTTGGTGATGTGGGATAAAACTGAAGAAAACCAAAACCACTGTTCACCAGAACCAACTAACTAACCTGTCTCAGCCAGTCGCTGCAGGGACGTAGTGACGGGCGACTCCCACATTTTTAACCACCTTTATACAGTGAGGGTTAGGTGTCCACTGTCTATGGTGGAGGTTCATGTAAAAGAACCATTGCTGACTTTCAACAAGAGGAGCTGCATAGCCGTCAGTGTGTTTACAATAAGTCAACTAACCCTGGGGTACAGAGGAAGAGGAAAATTTTGTGCATGTGCACGCTACGAATGCCAGCGAGGAAAGGCTCATGGTGAGCTCCTACAAGGCCAGTGCCTCTCAAATAATGGGCCCCTTGGGGAGCAGGGTGTGATGCAGGGGGGGGTATAACCCTGAGAAACATGTTTTTTCTGCCATACTGTACTAGAATTAAGCGTAATTGCACATCCTATACAGTAGGTGGCACTGTGTTCCCTGTGATGTAAGGAAAAAGCACCGAATAAACAATATGAAGTGCAGTAAACACTATTTATAGTCGTGCGTGGGGCACTGGTGGGGGGTTTCTTTCTATAGGGGCATCACAGAAAATAACTGAGAAGTACTGCACAAGGCGTTCTCGGAGTGCGGACGAATACACGCGGAAGAATACGAGTCTAATTGACCTGGAAAAGCCATTTCCCCAGCAGAGCTTGTAAATCAAAATTTTGCTTGTTGGATGGGGTGGATTTTTGGTGTGATCGAAAAGACACTCGTAAGTCAAGGTATCACTGTATTTATTACGAGCCAGACATTGATCATGGTTTAGCTCGGAAACATTTGTTGTTGGGAAACATACAGATGAGTCACTGAGGTAATGACCTCGTATAACCAAGCAGAAAGCAAGTCACCATGTATGTGCATAGTTGTAGTGACAAGTTTCACCAGAAAAACAGAAAATTAATTAAACTAGAAAATTAAAGAGAAATTAATCAATCACTATCTGTGCGTTTTTCAATTGACGCGGTAGAGCTGGGCAGATTTGTTGCCTCCGAAGGACGGGTAAAGTTCTGTCATAGCAATAATAAAACATCACACCTTTCGTCTTCAGGTCCTGAGGTGTGGATGAGTGTAAATGACATCTCTGTACATTCAACATGTGAATACTGTCGATAGGTTCCTCCTCCACGTGCCTTTGGTCAACAGTCACGCCGATCTTCCCTCCCACTTTACATTTCCTCTCCAAATATCTTCACCAAAGTTAAAACTTCTCTTAACGATCATGCTGCCCTTCCCTCTTCAAGTCAGCAGCAATAGCTCCTCCTCCTGTTTGTTAATTAATCACCTCCACCTGTTTAACTGCACTGTTACCCTGGTTACCAGGTATAAATCCCGCCTTCTTCCAAATAACCAGCTACTTGGGTAAGACCCTTTACCCTCAATTACGCAGATGTGTGAAAATGATAAATTTAAGTCACTCTGGATAAGGATGTCTGCTAAAATTCAAAAGCCATAAATGTAAATATTAATGAGTCACGCCCTGTGGGTGGGGCATAGAAGTCCAAGAATGATTTTTTTTAATTGGATGGCTAAAAGATCAGAGCGGGATGAGTCATCAAAAAATTATTGTATTCCAGAAATTGAGGACAGAGATTTTAAAATGAAGCGCACTTTAAGAAACCAGTGTGTGTGTGTGTGTGTGTGTGTGTGTGTGTGTGTGTGTGTGTGTGTGTGTGTGTGTGAGAGACAAAAAGAGTTTCTGCTGAGATTCCGGTATTTACACTGAGAAAGAAGAGCGGAAGCGTGTTTGGAATACTTATCTGTCCGGCAAGGACACCACACACACACACACACGCGCCCACACCCACACACACACACACACACACACACACACACACACACATAGTGCTGAAGTATTCAAATCACATTCACAGTCCTGATGAAGCAGACACGCTCTCAAACCCTCACGAGCATTCACAAAGCGCTCTCACACACACACACACACACGCGCGCGCACACACACGCGCGCGCGCACACACTCACTCTCACTCTCGTGCTCTCTCTCACTTGCACACACACACACTCACACAGTCCTGGTGGAGCATCCAAATCACATTTACGCCGCGCCCGTCATCTATCATTCCTGGACACAAAAGACACGACAGAAAACTGCATGGCAACACGCTCGCTCGCCCACTCTCTCTCTCTCTCTCTCTCTCCCTCCCTCCCTAACTCTCTTTACCTCCCTCTCTCTTTCTGTATCTCTCTTCCTGACTCTCTTACCTCTCTCTCTCTCTCTCATATACACTCATAATAAAAAAATAAGGACAATCTTATAAATTATTAATTTTATTTTTTATTGTTTTCCTGATTCAAAAGACAGAAAATATTCACTCAATACATTTACTTTAATCTCATTTCATTTAATTACCCACAGGATTAAAATAGTGCTGATTATCTACTCACTGTCTCTCTTTCTCTCTCTCTCTGTTTAACCCCCCCCCCCCATGCTATTACTTTCACCATCCCTCACCCCCCCCCCCCCCCCCCCACCTCTGATTGGTGGGGGTTTAATGCCCCTTCTCTTCAGGGTGAGCTAATTGGGTTGGATGAGAAAAAAGTTTGGCTGCAATACGTGATGTGAAATCCATATATTATCACCGCCATATGGTGCGCACTGTACCCTGAACACACACACATACGCACGCATGGACACACACACATGCACGCACGCACGCACATACACACATGCACACTCATGCACGCACACACACACACACACACACACACACACACACGTGCACACACACGCACAGTTACAGAGAGAGGAATGTTTTGAAGTCTCCTCCCCTCCTCTTCTATCTGCTCAGGTGTATCACATGACCTTCGAGACTTCTTTGTGTCCTGTACTATTTAAATATTATACACTAATGTGCGGATTTAAAGTACACGTATCAAAACGAAGACAAAAGTGACCTTTAATTCCTTTTTTTTATATTAACTACATTTTATTTACTTTTTATTCTTAAAAAATGAAATGTACAGCAATTTAGCAAAAACTATAATTGTAAAATGTTATGTAATAAAATGTAATAACAGTGAAGAGTGAGGAACTGTTGTGTTATTCTTTTTATGGGTTTGGTGATTCATTTAAAGTCTTTTTTGGTGGTGGATCCTCACCAAACGTTTAATTAACGATTTGTTAAAAACGTAAAAATCATGAAATAGTGCACCAGACACAGAAATGTGTTCCGATATCGCCGTATGATTTGAGGAATTTTGGTGTATTGCCTCACATTACCAGGCACCATGTGATCACTTAGGTGATCATGAGTTCCAAAAACAAAGGTGAGCTTACAAGAAAGACTTTCAACATCCTGCAACGAGTCTCAACGTGACGAATTGAACATCATGAACGACGCTTCGGCTTCTCACGCATAATCCGAAGTTTTTTTTTTCAGTAAACCGCAAAATACATTTGTATAAACCCTCAAAGAAAGTAACAGAAATCATTGAATTTGCTCATAATTTTATTGTAATCTAACAACGAAACATGTGCAATTCACAGTGTGTTACATCGCTTAGTGTAGCTACGGCTGTTTCTCAACAAACGTACAAAAAAAAGCCTAACAGGCCACACCCGCGAGAAACAAACTACTAACACGACAAGTAATGCATAACTTAGGAAAATAAGTTTGGTAAAATTTTGTTGTGTTATAGGGCAGTAGCAACCAAGTGGGGGGCAGTGGTGGGCTGGTGGTAAGATGCTGGATTACAGCTCCTAAGGTTGGGGGTTCAAACCCTATTCTCAATGGGTTGTCACTGCTGGCCCCCAGTGCACCAACTGGGTTATCAAAGTCCGGCCATGTCTTTCACTGTCTATGGTGTGAGGTTCATGTAAAAGAACCATTGCTCACTTTCGACAAGAGTAGCGGCAAAGCCGTCAGCGTGTTTCCGCCCTGTGATGGCCTGGCGAACTATCCAGGATTTACTCTGACATGGCCAGCCTTTGATAACCCAGGTAGCTGCACTGAGGGGTATATATCAGTGGGGTACGATGTCAGGGGGGTGTATATGACCCTAGGGAACATGCTTTTTTTTTTTTTGCTGTATTAGGATAAAGTGTAATTCTACATCCACTACAGCAGGTGGCAGTGGCTTCCTCACTGTTAGAGTGTGCCCAGGTGAGGTTAATAAACCCACCATGGAAATGCTTAACAGGGATGGAAAGAGAGGCGAAGAGAGACAGAGATGGTGAGAGAAATGAAAGTTTCCTGAAAGCTAAGACGAGGAGGTATAATGAAGCAGATGTAGCACTCGGCTTCACTGTGCTGCGGTGAGAAACAAGGAAAGGCCGCTGTGTACAGTATACGGTGTCTGAAAACATTGGCAGCAGACAGCATGAACCCAAATAAATTCAGGCGTCATGTAAAGATCATGAGCCGCGTGAGTTTTTTTCAGCGAAAATGTGCCGAATATTGCCAACAGTCATCTCGCTTTGTGAACGCTACTCCAGCTTCAGTGCAGGAAACCCCACAGCACAGCAGAGGAACTGATCCTACCTGCAGCACACATGGATCTGACATGCTAGATGACGTCACTGCTGCGGAAATAAGTCCAGGTCCCAGTTCAGCATTGAGCAGGAGCTGAGAGTTCAGCATCGTGCTTTAAACCGTGCTTCGAAAAGCTGTGCACTGCGAAATATGCTCATTGTACCGTTAATCTGTACGTCATCATTTTGACAATAATAATAATAATAATAATAAAAATAATACAAATTGTTTTATTCATTTTTGTTTTGTAGGTTAAAGAGTTTTATATATTGTGCTCCTGAGTTAATATTGCTGATCAATTTGAATGTATTATTATTTATTGATTTTGTTTAGTTTTATTTTTCGTCAAATGGTTCAAATTGTTGGTCAAAAAATGTTTACAGTTTAAAAAAGGATACTTTTTTATTTCAGGCAAATTGATGCACGTTAAATCTTTGTTTAAAGGCTAAAAATTGTTAAAGTTATTCTATGTTGAAAGTTGATCTATACAGTGGTACCTTACTTTACGATAGTCCCAACAAAAATCCAGGTTACGAAAAACATTTTCCGAAAATTTTTGTCTCTGGATATGAAACAAGTTCGTTACAAAGGTACCATCTCAAAAATCAAACAATGCACGAGTTGCTCTCCCATTGACTATCTCCCAACATCCCGCCTCACTGCCCTCCCATTTTTGTATTCCATAATGATAACAAGGATTTATTATGTTAATTAGGATACAGTGTTATGCAGAGGATTACTTATAACTTTTTTTTTTTTTTTTTTTTTTTTTACAAATAACACTATTTATATTGGGGGGCACGAAATGTTTTTCTCTTCCTAGGGGGGTCGTGACAGAAAATAATTGCGAGGCAATGATTATATATACACACACTACTTCAGTGTACCCCCCAGTGCAGCTAACTGGGTTATCAAAGGCGGGCCATGTCTGTCACTGTCTATGGTGAGAGGTTCATGTAAAAGAACCATTGCTGACTTTCGTAAAGAGTAGGCTGCAAAGTCATCAGCGTGTTTCTGTCCCTTGCTAAAAAGGGTTGTGACAGGAAGGGCATCCGACGTAAAAACCTCTGCCAAATCAAATGTGCGAATCAGATGATTCGCTGTAGCGACTCCCGAGTAAAAGGGAAAAAGCTGAAAGGAAGACAGACAGACACTACTTCAGTGCATCACAGGTTTTCAAAAATATTCATAAAAAAGTAAGGAAATTAAGGAAAAATAGGGGAAAAGGTGGCAGTGGTGGTTTCGTGGTATCGGGAGCTGGATCGCTGATCCTAAGGTTGGGGGTTCCAGTCCCACTCTCCACAAGGTTGCCCCCCAGTGCAGCTAACTGGGTTTTAAAAGTCCAGCCATGCCTCTCACTGTCTATGGTGTGAGGATCATGTAAAAGAGCCATTGCCATCCGCGTGTTTCTGCCCTGCGATGGCCTGGCGAGCTGTCCAAGGTGTACTCTGCCCTGGCCCAAAGTCGGCTGTGGTGGGCGCCAGCCTCCACGCGACCCTAATTAGGATTAAGCGTTTCAGAAAAAGAATGAATAAAAGAAAGTTGTGTTATTGAAATGTTGTGTAAAGCTACGGTTTATAAATGGTGTCGTTTACATGTCGAGACTAAGGTTGCGTGTTTTGTTGGTGGTTGCGAGGATTTGAGAGGTTTATGAGGTTTGAGAGTTCAAACCAAAATCTTATAAGGGAAAACATATGGGAGCTTTGCTTTCAGTGCAGCGCCGAAATCTCTGTATTAACAGAATTCAGACAGATGTGTAGTGTATCAGGGAATAGCGTCCCTGTCTCTCTGTGCAACAATAAATAAGACGCAGTATAAAGTATGCTAGGTGCCTACTTGCAGGGGTCTTGTATAATTTCAAAAAGAGAACCCTGACAACTGTGAAAGAGTGTGTGTGTGTGTGTGTGTGTGAAAGAAGCAAATGCAGCCCTCCTCGTTAACTCAGCTGGATCCTGTTACACCGGGAGACTCCGACCCCCCCCCCCCGCCCCGCCCCCACTGTGTTTGATTGCTAATGAAGGAAAACATGAGAGGGTGGAAACGAGTCTCTCCTCCATCTTTATTTTTTTCGCATCACTGCTTCCTCCTTTTCATACAGAAGGACGAGTAATTATCTTAAAAAATAGCTCTCCATTCCCCTCTTCTCTCTCGCTCTCTCCCTCCCTCACTCGCTGTCCCTCTGCTGCCTCATCCCCTTCCCACCCCCACTACATCTCTCTCTGTCTCTCTTTCTCTCTCTCTCTCTCTGTCTGTCTTTTCTAACACTTTCCCTTTCACCTCGTCTCTTTTCCTCCATGCTTATCTGCACGCATCCCTGCCTCTGGAAAAGAGACGGAGCAGGAAGTGTGAGACCGAGAGGGAGCAAGAGAGAGAGAAGAGAGAGAGAGAGAGAGAGGGAGAGAGTGGGGGAGAGAGAGGAGAGACAGTGAGGGGAGGAGAGAGAGAGAGAGAGAGAGTATGCATGAGAGAGAAAGGGACATAGAGCGAAAGAGACAGAGCCAGAAAGAGACAGACAGACAGAGACAGAGAGAGAGAGAGAGAGAGAGAGCGGGGTGAGCGCGCATGACAAAGGACGTTCCTCTTTAGCTCCTCCTTTCCATTTTGGGGTCAAAAGTTTACCGTGGTTTTAATTTCACCTTTCCTCAGCCAATCAGAGCGCAGAAGGCAACTGCGGGCGAACTTTAGCACGCTTGTGAATTTGATGACGATGATCCGTTTCGTCTGTCCCTCCCCTCCCTTCCCCCGCCTCCCCCTCTTCTTCTTTCTTCTTTCCTAATCTTCCCTCCTCTTTGCTCCTTCCTTATAAAATATTTTTCTTCTCTTTTCTTCTTTTTTTATTTCGTGTTTGTTTGTCTTGTTTTCTGTAAATATGATGTTGTATGGTTTAGAGACAGTGGCCCTGGGGAAAAGACAGGAGGCAGAGTTGGAGGTAGCAGAGATGAAAATGTTGAGGTTCTCTTTGGGAGTAACGAGGATGGATAGGATCAGAAATGAGTACATCAGAGGGACAGCACATGTTAGATGTTTTGGAGACAAAGTCAGAGAGGCTAGATTGAGATGGTTTGGACATGTACAGAGGAGGGATAGTGAGTATATTGGTCGTAGGATGCTGAGGTTGGAACTACCAGGCAAAAGGCCCAGAGGAAGACCAAAGAGAAGATTTATGGATGCAGTGAAGGCGGACATGAAGGTCGTTGGAGTAAGAGTAGAAGATGCAGAGGATAGGGAGAGATGGAGGCAGATCATTTGCTGTGGCGACCCCTGAAGGGAACAGCCGAAAGGAAAAGAAGAAGAAGAAGATGACCCGGATCTGCATTTCTTTCTTTAAATCAACATAAACAAGACAAAAGACAGAAAGTGAGGAACGGGTGCACTGATGGAGCGAGGGTGTGTGTGTGTGTGTGTGTGTTGGGGTTGAGGTGGGGGGGGAGGGGGGGGGAGATGTGGGGGGGGGTCGGTTCGGAAAAACCAACAATCCCCCCGGGGGAAGCGCAGCATGCGCTCGATCTGCATCTCGTTATTTATGAAAAATAACGCGCGGGACACAATCCCGACCATTAATCAATACGTTTCTCCTCTACAGCTTCCCGTGCGTAGATAAACAGCACTGAATTAAGGGCGGGGTTAATTAATCATCAATTACACAGAAATCAGCACCGGCACCACGGACAGAAACCGTGATGAATGTGATGTCACCTCACTGAACGCCATGTCCCGTTTCTTCACCAGAAAGCTTCAGTCGTGATATTTTTTTACAGCAAATTTATTACAACTGGTTTATTTTATGACACAATAAACACAAAATGTCTACAAAAAGAAACCTCGATGCACCAGAAACCTCTTCCACCCTCCCCTTACACCACCAACTCCTGAGCTGGTTTCCATCTGGTGCGAAGGCAGTTATTATTATTATTATTGATAATATTATTATTTATAATGATCCCATGTCAGAGCCACACACCCATCATGTCTCTTCTAAACTCTGATTGGCTGATCCATGATAGGCAGTTTACTCACAGCAACAGGGTCCTGGGTTCAAGTCCCAGGCTTGGCAAGGGTGTTCCTATGTGGAGTTTAAATGTTCTCCACACGCTTGTGTGGGTTTCCTCTGGGTTCCCTGGTTTCCTCCCACAGTCCAAAGACATGCACAGTAGGCTATGTTAGGATAGATTGCACCTTAGTGTGAGTGGGATTAGTCGTGTGTTGTCCCTGCATTGGACTGGCGAGCTGTTCAGAGTCTACCTCGCCTTCGGCCAGAGTCGGCTGAGATAGTCTCCATGATTGCCCTCCCATGGTCCATGTAGTATTACGTAGTTCAACAAATGACTAATTGATTATCATAACGTTATGCTAACCTTTATGCTTTTTGTCGCAAACATTACTTTAGTCGTAACAATTTACGCGATGCTGATTCGCACCTATTATTAAATAATAATCAATTCCGTGTCACTTGTGAACTCGAGCAGATTTTTCTTTTAAATTGTAATTTCAGCATAACATGCTTCAGGTTATTTTGCAATGATTAAACCGCTCAGAAAATAAATCTGCTCAGATACGACCTTCTGATCACTACTCAACTTTTTCCTACATAGATTAATTAGAATGAATAAACAGATGATATTTTTGGAATCAAGAACACAGAGGTTTGAGAAAATGCTGATGAATTTTCACGCCATTAAAAAAAATAACTATGTCAATAAAATATAAACAAGTTAGCTGTAATCATATACAATAAAATGTGCAATCATATGACAACTTCATGTCGCGCGTCAAAACACAAACATGAATAAATTAACAATAAAGTTCTGATACCTTACTTACAAACTTGATTAGCTAAATTATTAATTACCATTAACAGCAACATACAAAAATTAGGCCGGGTTTAAAAAATTCTTTGTTGGCAATAACATGCTAAAAAAAGATTCACCTGGGAGGGAGGAAAAAATTTTTTTTGCCTGTGCAGGCCACCCGGGATTCGCGGGGAATTTTTTTTTTATACATCATGATATATTATGTATGTGATGTCGTTTACATGGTAGAATTAAATAAAATCTTATATTTGAAATCGAAATACTGAATATCAGAGTTAATATTTTAATATTGTAATCAACAGAGTATCAATGTTTCTTCAACTTATCAACTTTTAATATTGCACTCAACAACTAACAAATACCTTCGTCACGTTCCACGTTGTTGCTGGTGGTTTATAATTAACTTGTACTTTTGTACTTTGTTCAAAAATGTCAGCAAACATGTTGCTCAATTTGAAACGTATTAATTTATTTATAATTTTCATGTTGGGACCTTTAATAGTGATAGAGAACAGGGTTGGTTTTTTTTTTTTTTTGCCTCATCATTGTCCCCTTCCATCATGCTTTCCGTCTTTGTTGTTAACACAGTGCCGGCCAATGAGAATCGCTGTTTCACCGAAATGATGAAATTGACCAATCACAAGGCGCAGTTGATACTAATTTTGCTTTGGTCACTTTTTAGTACGGTGTATTATTGGGGACACACGCGTTTTTTCAACACAACCGGCCCATATATTTTTATTTTTTGCATCTGTGAATGCTCAGGCAGGGTTTTTATGTACAATTTTGGCCCAACAAAGATTTTTTTTAAAGATGGTCTAAACTACTGCTAGTGTCGGTATGAATATAGTTAAAATTTACGTCTCTCATTTTATCTTTTCGTCTTCAAACCTTTTGACTTGTCGACGTCAGGCACCTTGTTCTTTGTATGTTTTTACCTTTTGACATTAAATACATTTATAATAGTAATGAGTCAGAAAACGGTGCTTAAAAAATATGCGGTAATTTGGTATTAATCTTAAACTCAACATCAACATTGGTGCGAGAATTTATAACTTTATTATTCTATTGTTTTTTTCAATACAAACTGAAGTGAAAACCAACACTGGTGATGACTTCAGTAACATAAAGAGGCCGTTAAACTGCCTGAGAGTTTCAAAGGAGACCAGTGATGGTCTCGAGATGCAAATTTCTGCAGCTATGGAAAATTTGTGTGTTCTCAAGCCTCAATGTTAATGTTCCCTCAAACACCAGATATTTTGCATGAACAGAAGCTGATGCTATATAGATACGACGAAAACAAAGTCTGATCCTAGTCCGGGTGCTACAAGAATTTGTTCTGAACTCTGTGGGACATCATTATCCAAGACGTTGCTACATGTCTCTGAGTAGAAGCTTCAGATGTTTATTCAAAATCGGATCTGAACTTAAGCGACAAGCGGCCAAATAATGTCATCAAATGCCAGCGAAATGAGCGATGACAGACTGGGTGGCTATGAAGTTCGAAAAGGCTTGGAAACTCCAAGTTCCCATAAAACATTTTCTGTAGAGAAACAATAAACAACAGTTTAAAGACTCCGCCCACAGCAACACTGAAGAGCGGCAAATTCCTGCCATGTGCTTTATGACAGCACATAGAAATTTTACAAAAATAATACCCAGAAATGCCATGCTTAGGTTCCATGTTTCTTATTGTTCCCTTTGAATTTATATTTACATATTTTTAACTCTTCCTGGTACACGATGTATGAGAATATTCATTTTATATGATACTACTAATAATAATAATGATGCTAAGACCTAAAATATTATAAAATAATGATAAGTTCTCATGGGGCCACTGAAGGGAACTTGCTCAGGACGGCTCACAGTTTCACTCAAAAGATTTTTAAGTACAGTGATACCTCAGCTCACGAACATAATTGGTTCCCAGAAAGTGTGTGTAAGGCGAAAAGTTCGTCTTCCGAACATTTATTTCCCATAAGAAACCATTAAAATGAGAATAATCCGTTCCCAGGTCCCCATAAAACATAATTTTCTACTAAATAAGCCTTAAAACTACACAAAAATATACCTTATTTTATGTATAATAAATGTCTATTGTATTGTAATTAAAGAAATAAACTGTACTGTATAATAAAGTCGTTTTATTTACCTTTGTGATGGTAGTTGACGGCTTGATGGAATGGAGTGGGAGGAGGAGGGAGGGAGGGACTTACTGTTTGGAAGGAGTGTTTGGAAACGCCTACTGTTTGGAAACACCCTTAGCCACACACGCACCCTTAATAGCTTCCTTGTTCTTAAGGATGGGAGCAATGGTAGACTTAGCGTACTGGTACAGGGATGCTAAGTCACACAAACGCACACCTCGTTCGTGTTTTTCAATGATCTCCGCCTGTGGTGGGTCTTTTTCGGTCCCATAATAGCAAAAGTACACTCAATATGGTCCAAAATGTCTATCAAACACAAACCACTTCCGCACTCAAAGAAAGGGGGTAACGAACTGTGACGCCATGAGCGTGCGTCAGCTTCTCGTGGCCGCCACTGTGGCGCTGTTCGACCGCGTGGTTTGGTTAGTCCGCCGAAAACTAGTTCGTCAACAGAGACCATATGCTCGCGAATTTAATGTTCTTGAGGCGAAAAGTTCGTGAGCTTAAGCGTTCGTCAGCGGAGGTTTTACTGTATTATGAATGCAAGAGGGTTACCTAGGCAACATGAGCTGTCAACATTTCAGTGGTGAATAGATCCACTTACCACACAAAGCGATTTATGTGTTGTTCAGTTGCGAAGTGATTTGCTTCCTGTGTGGACGTGGCTTAAGGGCACAATTCTTTCTATTCCAACATAAAATACAAACATTTCTTTGAGAAAACCTGAAGGTGCTTTCAGAAAGCAATTGTGTCAGGTGTGATGCGAGTGTAAACACAGGCGCCAGATATTTATTTAAAAAAAAAAAAGTACAATATCCAGAACACACCATCCTTCCTGCAAAACTTCAGCTTTCACCCTTGATATCAGAATAAATTATAAAATTTGACTCTCGGACCGGTCGTCTCTTTCCTCAGGGTTACACTGATGCACTCGCCGATGACCCGAGAGTTAAATATATCACAAAAATATCGGTAAGCATGGTAACTAGTCAACCAGTTTTGCCCTCCAAGCCTCATGCTAGCATAGGAGATTTGAGAGAAGGTCCAGTGGTCGAGGTGGGCACATCATCAGAAGCTTCACTTCAAAGCCTTTACAGATGGAAAGGCCAAAACACACCACATCCCTCTCCTGAATTATTCATGTGTTTACGCCATTCCGTAGCACACATTGGTGGAGCTTTTCAACTTCAATGAGGGCGGAGAAATAACTGTATAGTCATGAAAAGCACCATCAGACCTTTTGTTCTGACAAAAAAAAAACCTCTGAGATCCCACAAAGAAACTCCACCAGCACCAGAGACCAAAACAATTCCTCACCAAGTGCTGGGAATTAATCTCAAACTCATCTCTTTGTGAATTTCAGTCATAACCATGCAGCTGTCGCTACAGCTTGCAGACTAAGAGTAAATACGACTTGGAAGTTGTACGTAAACACCTATCCATCATGCGAACGCGGTGTTACTTTCAGTGGCCACCTTTTCAGCTCCTGTTGAGCAACCTTTCACCAGTGTTGGCTTTCATAGGTGTTAGCATTATAAGCTAACAACGTCGTACTTTTTAATCTGTCTATCTATTCTGACATTCATCCATTGATTTGTTTTATGAACCACTTAATCCTAATTAGGGTCGCGGGGAGGCTGGCGGCCTGGCGCCCATCCCAGCCGACTCCGGGTGAGTGCAGATTACACCCTGGACAGCTCCCTGGACCATCGCCGAGCAGAAACACGCTGACAGCTGTGCAGCTCCTCTTGACGAAAGTCAGCAATGGTTGTTTTACATGAACCTCACCCCATAGACCAGTGGTTCTTAACCTTGTTGACGGTACTGAACAACACCACTTTAATATGCTTATTCACCGAACCCTTCTTTATTGAAAAATAAAATATGTTTTTTTTTTTTCAAGACATAGGTTTTTACTGGGGCACCAAACTGAGCTGTGCATTAACATCACCGTGTTCAAAGAAGAAAACCAATACATTGCATGAACTCCACCCATCAAAACTACTTACATTTTTATGTGAGGTGTGCATCCGAGTGCGTGCACGAGCATCTGTGTGTGCGCGTGCGCATCTGTATTTGTGTGTATTTGTATTTTATTTACATCTTATGCATTATTTTTGAATGTTTAATTGCTATTATAAGCATTTCTAGCATCGAATATGTATTTATTGATATTGTATACACATAGACATGTATGTATATGTCAGTCAGCGAGGGGTTGATCCTACTTCGCAAATCATGCAGATAGGAAGCTGACTAGCATCACGTTCCGTTATATATGTGAATCCATGTTGTACATATTCGTCCGACCACTTTCTGTTTTTTCTCAACATAGTAATGATTAAAAAGTTAAGAAATAAATCACACGACATACCATCACCACAGTCACAAGTCGATTACTGAGCACACCAAATTTCCTGCAGCTCAGATTGGCCAAGCAGGGCGTATCATCATGAATATGAGTTGGATGTGTGTCTTGACCTCCGCCGAACCCCTTAGACTGACTCACCGAACCCCTAGGGTTCGATCGATCCCAGGTTAAGAACCACTGCCATAGACAGTGAGAGCCATGGCCAGCCTTTGATAACCCAGTTAGCGGCATTGGGGGGGACAGTGACAACCTGCTGATAGTGGGGCTTGAACCCGCAACCTTGAGATCAGTGATCCAGCACCTTACCACTAGGCCACCACTGCCCGATTATTCTGATATTTTCCCATGAATTCCGTTCTGTGATTTTACTCGATGCTTGTTTCATCCCATCTAACTAAATTCCGATTCCACGCTAAATTCTCTGATTGAACATGATGCAGAAGCATCATTTCCTCGCGAATATCAAAAGAGATAAGATTCCAAAAATGTGATGTGCTGCAGAAAAAAGTCAGAGCTTCCAAGTGTGTAAGAAGTGGGCGGGATCAGTTAATGCGGGGTGTTGAAAACACTTCTTCTTTTCCTTTCGGCTGTTCCCTTCAGGGGTCGCCACAGCAAATGATCTGCCTCCATCTCTCCCTATCCTCTGCATCTTCTACTCTTACTCCAACGACCTTCATGTCCGCCTTCACCGCATCCATAAATCTTCTCTTTGGTCTTCCTCTGGGCCTTTTGCCTGGTAGTTCCAACCTCAGCATCCTACGACCAATATACTCACTATCTCTCCTCTGTACATGTCCGAACCATCTCAATCTAGCCTCTCTGACTTTGTCTCCAAAATATCTAACATGTGCTGTCCCTCTGATGTACTCATTTCTGATCCTATCCATCCTCGTTACTCCCAAAGAGAACCTCAACATTTTCATCTCTGCTACCTCCAACTCTGACTCCTGTCTTTTCCCCAGGGCCACTGTCTCTAAACCATACAACATCACTGGCCTCATCACCGTCTTGTACACTTTTCCCTTCATTCTTGCCGATACTCTCATTGGTGTTGAAAACACTTATACAACTGTAAATCAATCCTTTGTATCGAATCACATCACCTGAATGTAAAAAAGAAAAAATGTTAATAAACTTTTTTTGGTGAGAGATCTCAGAACGGTGTACCGCAAAAGAAGTTATCACACCTGTACGACAGCGGCGTCGAGTTAGCTAAGTGTGTGGTCAAGGAATGAGACAGTTATCGTATGATCATTCTAACCGCAGCCTCACAAATGGTTGTGTCAACATCGCCACTGAACTCACCAGGGTTTATTGCTGCATACTTCAACAACATCATGCAAGATCAGGCATGACGACGCGCCACCCACCACAACGCTCCAGACGAGTCTCTCAGAGGAACCCGACGCTCCAGACCTTCCCTACTTCGTTCTGTCCATCTATGTGTGTGTCTCTCTCTCTCTCTCTCTCTCTCTCTCTCTCTCTCTCTCTCTCTCTATGTTCATGTACCTGCATGTTGAGTTAAAGGAAAGCACATTCTCCACAGCCCATTTCTCTCAGCACTAATGAGGCCTGACCATTCTGATGCACTGTAGACATGACAGAAAGTACAAATCTGCATTTCAGAGGAAACACACACACACACACACACACACACACACACACACACTCACACACACACACACACGCACACACACACAAATTGCATTTATATTTAAAAACAGAAGCAAAAAGAAAGAAAAAAGGCACCCAGCACATAATGAGAATCTCAAACAATTCTGCAATATTCGTGTGTAAATGATGCCTCAGACTACGAACTATCGGATATATTTAACCCTCATTATTTCAACACCGTCCTTCGAAGTGCTGCATTCTGATTTGTCACAATCTTACTGGCTCTTCTTCCAAAAAGTCAGTGTATCTATAGTAACATTATCAGCCCAAGCAAGGATGGTAAAAGTTTTAGGATTATTTATATAAACAAACTATAACAAATAAATAAATATGGACGGTTATAAAAATAGACTTTATTTAATACATATATGTGTATGTGTGTGTGTACAGATGCTCCCCGACTTACGTTCATTCGTTTTACATTTTTTCAATTTTACGTTTCCCCCCCAAAAAAAAGTCAAATTTTTAGTTTAGACGTACCTACGTAGTATGCTGACGCAATGATGCAATGACGCTGCATTAATTGTTTACAAACTACAAACTGAGTGTGTGTGTGTGTGTGTGTGTGTGTGTGTGTGTGTGTGTGTGTGTGTGTGTGTGTATCAGTTATATAGCATGTTACCCTTGTGTTAAGACAGTGTCTCTGTGATCTTTTGTGTTTACACTCTTTTGCGGACTTTTGTAACCCTTAGCAAATATCAGAAGTATAAGCCTACTAGCATGGGTGCAAGTCTCATACACAGAGATGAATTAACTATCTGCTCAGATCGGCACAATCTACCATGCATACTCAGTTAAGCAAAGAGAGTTGTAATATGAATGAAAACCCAAATGCACAAATTACAGACCAATTACAGATATTTATTATTTTCTAGCAGAATCCTAAGAGTGTATAATTATTTTTATATTGATATTCATTAGGATTTGTACTTGTTCTTTGTAAGCATCTTTTGAATAAAGTTTACTTACTTACTTACACAAAAGAAAGAACTCTCCGCTTTGCTGGGATTCACACAGTGCAGGCTGTGTTCTAATCGAGTTCAACGGCACCCTTGTGCACTTGAAAGACCGGAAGTCTGTATAACCAACAGCAAGTACACTACTTTTGCAAGTACACTACTTTCGGTATTGAGCGCTTCACATATTGTAAGCGTTGATTGGCTTTTTTAAGCTTCATGTAAAGTAACTCGGTATAAATAAGTGACTTATTTGAAATTAACGTTGATATTATTTGATATATTTGATATTGTTTTACAATGTTATGTTTATAATAATTGATTTAGGGGTGTTTTATGAGATACGGTAATGGTATTTATGGATGTATAGTACAGTATGAGCGTCACACGTCACACGTCACAGGAACAACTTAGGTTCACTTTCAACTTACGTTCGGCCGTCCGGAACCAATTAAAAACGTAAGTTGGGGAACTATCTTCTTCTTCTATCCTTTCGGCTTTTTCCCTTTCTCAGGGGTCGCCACAGCGAATCATCTGATTCGCACATTTGATTTGGCAGAGGTTTTTACGTCAGATGCCCTTCCTGTCACAACCCTTTTAACAAGGGACAGAAACACGCTGACGGCTTTGCAGCCTTCTCTTTATGAAAGTCAGCAATGGTTCTTTTACATGCCTCTCACCATAGACAGTGAGCGACATGGCCAGCCTTTGATAACCCAGTTGGCTGCACATACACATACACACTATGTACTGTATATATACAGGGATCCCTCACTTTCCGCGGTTAATAGGGATTGAGACCCCCCCCCCCCCCCCCGAATTTACGTGAAGTAGGATCAAACCCCCTGACTGAAGTATCTCTACATGTATATATGTATATAATATCAATAAATACATATTCAACGCTATAAATGCTTATAACAATTAAACATTCAAAAATAGTGCATAAGAAAAAATATAAATACAGTCACATACAGACTCACGCACGCGCACACACACACACACAGATGCATACCTCACATAAAAATGTAAGTAGTTTTGTTGGGTTGTTTTTTGGTGATATTGTTGTTTGTTGTTTGTTTGAGTTTTTTTGCACAATTGGCCTTGTTTTGCAACATTTTCCTTAACTTTTTCCCTTCAGTTCATTTCAGGTTCTGTAACCGCTTAATCCAAATTAGGGTTGCGGGGAGGCTGGCACCCATCCCAGCCGACACCGGGCAAGGGCAGAGTATACCCTGGACAGTTCGCAAGGCCATCGCAGCGCGGAAACATGCTGACGGCTTTGCAGCTACTCTTGACGAAAGTCAGCAATGGTTCTTTTACATGAACCTCACACCATCGACAGTGAGAGACATGGCCGGCCTTTGATAACCCTGCACAACCTTCTGGAGAGTGGGACTCGAACCCCAACCGTTGGATCAGCGATCCAGCGCCCTATACCACTAGACCACCACTGTCACCTTTTCCCCTATTTTTCCTTAATTTCCTTGTTTTTTTTTATTTTTCGATGAATATTTTTGGAAAACCTGTGATGCATTTTATATATATATATATAAATATATATATATAATATAATTATTTAATATATAGAGTATCCCCAGTGCAGTTAACTGGGTTATCAAAGGCCGGCCATGTCTGTCACTGTCTGTGGTGGGCGGTTCATGTACAAGAACCATTGCTGACTTTCGTCACTATCAATGTGTTTCTGCCTGTCAATGGCCTGGCAAGCTGTCCAGGGTGTACTCTGGATTAGCTCAGAGTCAGCTGAGATGGGTACCAGCCTCCCATCGACCCTAATTAGGCTTAAGCACTTCAGAAAATGAATGAATATATATAAGCCTGGAGAAAGATATTATAGCATCAGGAGTTTATTTCTCATCATTTTGCTGATAATGTACTAAAATAAAAATATTAATAAATACTGAATGGCATGCTGGCTAAATACCTGATTAAGAAATTAGGATTTAAGATTTTGTCCTTAATCACTCTAACTTGCTGCACATCCTTCCCATCTCTATTTCTCTGCTGTGCCAACCTGTATAAATCATTTTCTCCCTCTTTACTTTCCAACCGAGCATACAAGTCATCATACACCCTCTGTTTGGATTTGACACCGCTACCTTTGCCTTACGCTGTGTCTCCCTGTTACTCCTGTTTACTCTCTTCAGTCCTCTCTATGTCCCACTTCTTCTTAGCTAACCTCTTCCTTTGTACACACTCCTGCACTTCCTCATTCCACCACCAAGTCTCCTTATCTCCTCTCCTTCCAGATGACACACCAAGTATTCTCTTACCTGTCTCCCTGATCACATTAGCTGTAGTGCAGTGTAGAGTGAGAAATGTATTGACTGATGACAAAAGTGTGCTGGGAAGATGGAAAGAGTACTTTGAAGAGCTGAAGAATATGGAAAATGAGAGAGAAAAAGAGTCGAAGAGGTGACTGTTGAGGACCAGGACGTAGCAAAGATTAGTAAGGGTGAAGAGAGGAGGGCATTGAAGAGGATGAAGAATGGAAAGGCAGTTGGTCCTGATGACATACCGGTGGAGGTATGGAAGTGTCGAGAAGAGGTAGCAGTAGATTTCCTGACAAGAACATTCAACAAGGTCTTAGAGAGTGAGAGGATGCCAGATGAATGGAGAAGTGTGATGTGCCCATTTTTAAGAACAAGGGAGATGTGCAGAGTTGTGGCAACTACAGAGGGATAAAGTTGATGAGCCATACGATGAAGTTATGGGAAAGAATAGTGGAAGCTAGACTAAAGGCAGAGGTCAGCATTTGTGAACAACAGTTTGGTTTCATGCCAAGAAAGAGCACCACAGATGCAGTGTTTGCTTTGGGTATGTTAATGGAGAAGTACAGAGAAGGTCAGAGGGAGTTGCATTGTGTCGTTGTGGATCTAGAAAAAGCATATGACAGGGTGCCAAGCGAAGAACTGTGGTATTGCATGAGGAAGTCTGAAGTGGCAGAGAAGTGTGTTAGAGTGGTGCAGGATATGTATAAGAGATGTAAGACGGTGGTGAGGTGTGCTGTTGGTGTGACAGAACAGTTCAAGGTGGAGGTGGGACTGCATCAAGGATCAGCTCTGAGCCCCTTCTTGTTTGCTATGGTGATAGACAGGATGACAGACGAGGTTAGACAAGATTCCCCATGGACTATGATGTTTGCAGATGACATTGTGATCTGTAGTGAGAGCAGAGAACAAGTGGAGGAAAATCTAGAGAGGTGGAGGTATGCCCTGGAAAGGAGAGGAATGAAGGTTAGCCTCAGTAAAACAGAATACATGTGCATGAATGACAAGGACCCAACAGGAACGGTGAGGTTACAGGGAGCAGAGATAAAGAAGGTGGAGGATTTTAAGTACTTAGGCTCAACAATCCAGAGCAATGGAGAGTGTGGAAAAGAGGTGAAGAAGCGTGTGCAGGCTGGTTGGAATGGTTGGAGAAAAGTGTCCGGTGTGATTTGTGATAGAAAGGTATCGGCAAGAATGAAAGGAAAAGTGTACAAGACGGTGTTGAGGCCAGCGATGTTGTATGGTTTAGAAACAGTGGCCCTGGGGAAAAGACAGGGGGCAGAGCTGGAGGTAGCAGAGATGAAAATGTTGAGGTTCCCTTTGGGAGTAACGAGGATGGATAGGATCAGGAATGAGTACATCAGAGGGACAGCCCATGTCAGATGTTTTGGAGACAAAGTCAGAGAGGCTAGATTGAGATGGTTTGGACATGTACAGAGGAGGGATAGTGAGTATATTGGTAGTAGGATGCTGAGGTTAGAACTACCAGGCAGACGGCCTAGAGGACGACCAAAGAGACGATTTATGGATGTGGTGAAGCAGGACATGAAGGCAGTTGGTGTAAGAGAAGAAGATGCAGAGAATAGGGTGAGATGGAGGCAGGTGATTGTGGCGACCCCTGAAGGGAACAGCCGAAAGGAAAAGAAGAAGATACTTGCAAATTCACTATTTGTATTATACTTACACTATAATAAGATATAAACTATATACTATAATTACACTACGTTTATACAATAATAACTCTACGTATACCATGATTACTTTATATTTATACTATAATTACAGTATAGTTATACATTACTCATACTATAACTATACCAGAACTATATATTTATACTATAATTATACTATATTTATACTATAACTACGCTATATTTATACTATAATTTCACTATATTTATACTATAATCATGCTATATTTATACTATAAATTACACTATATTTATACGATAATCACACTATAATTATACCGTACATGCTTATACTCTAATTAAACTAGTACTTTATATTTATACTATAATCACACTATAATTACACTATATTTATACTATAATTACACTATAATTATACAGTACTTATACTACAAATCCACTATATTTATACAATAATAACTGTACGTATACCATGATTATATTATATTCATACTACAATTACACTATAATTACACTATATTTATGCATTACATATACTGTACTATAATTACAATAGTTCATTATATTCACACTATATTCACACAGTGCTTATACTATAATTACACGAGTACACTATACTATACTATATTAGTGCTATCATTACACTATATACGTAATGTGTGTGTGTGTGTGTGTGTGTGTGTGTGTGTATATATATATATATATATATATATATATATATATATATATATATATATATATATATATATACAGTGTTTCCCAACCCCTGTTCCGCGGCACATTAGTGTACCGTGAGAAATCATCAGGTGTGCCGCGGAAGATTAACCGAGTTCACTTAACGTGTAGTAACAGTGCTGTTCTGCTAGAGGGCAGTATCATTTTTGTTCTGTGGTGTGCCTCGTGATTTTTCTAATGTAAAAGGTGTGCCTTGGCTCAAAAAGGTTGGGAAACACTGCCTTACTGAGGTTAAGTATTAAAGTGTCATAAGTATACTTTAAATGCACTTTATTTTGTACTACTTACACTTTAATCACTTTCATCATACTATATTTACTACAGTGACACTATACTGTACACGGTACTTTAACTACAGTTACACTTAATACTACAATTAGGGGGCAGTGGTGGTCTAGTGGTATAGGGCGCTGGATCGCTGATCCAAAGGTTGGGGGTTCGAGTCCCACTCTCCACAGGGTTGTCACTGTCCCCCCCAGTGCAGCTAACTGGGTTATCAAAGGCCGGCCATGTCTCTCACTGTCCATGGTGAGAGGCATGGAAAAGAACCATTGCTGACTTTTGTAAAGAGTAGGCTGCAAAGTCGTCAGCGTGTTTCTGTCCCTTGCTAAAAAGGGTTGTGACAGGAAGGGCATCCGACGTAAAAACCTCTGCCAAATCAAACGTGCGAATCAGATGATTCGCTGTGGCGACTCCCGAGAAAAGGGAAAAAGCCGAAAGGAAGACAGACAGACACTTAATACTACAATTAACACTAATACACTATACTTATACTACAAATACTATATTTACACTATACGTACAATAATGATACTGCAATTACTGTAGTTATATTACTGATGCAAAATAATTTAAAATCTGCACAATTTATTCTTGCGATCACAATTTCCGATATCCACATCATCATCATCCTCATTTTTAAGTTAAAGATACACACTGTAAATACAGAAACACATCCTCCAGTCATGTACAGTATAAGTATGTTAGTACGTAGGACTGGGCGATAATAAAAAAATATAAATTTTAAAAAATGATCAAAATGCAGATGGAATCCTTTAACATGTATGAAACAAAAACTACAGGATGGAAGCAGCAACGAGAACAGAAAGCATCTGCTGGAGATTTTCCACCTTCTAAAGCACACACACACACACACACACACACACACACACACACACACACACAGTAACACATTTACTCTCTCTCTCACACACACACACACACACACACACACACACACACACACACACACACACACACAGCCGAGAGAAAAGTTCACCCAGAGTTGAAGCCACATCTGGGAACATTTTACTGCTAAAGAACTCCGAAAGAGAAAAAATTCTTAAACAGGACTCGTTTTTTGTTGTTGTTTACTTTTTCGAATGGAAAATGAGATGGCATGTACTCTCCACTATTCGACAATCATGAAGCTCCAGGAACTGAGTGGAAGCAACAAAACTACAACCACACAATCTTCTACTATTCCTTCATTCAGACTCCAATTTTCATAATTCATTTCCCGCCCCCCCTTACACTAGCCATCACAACCTCAAGCTTTACCTGAACCCAAAGCCCAACCTAATTCGAACCTGAACTCCAAAACCAAGTTTTACACCTTAAATAGCTCAGCCAAAACGTCCTCAGTCTGTTGGTTACAAATGGTCCTCAATATGTCGCAAAGGTACGCACACACACACACACACACACACACACACACACACACACACACACACACACATTCTTAAAACCTCCATCCTAAAATTAAACTGATAACCTTTCTTCAGGCAAAAAAACCCTTCCATCACAGCGCTGCAGGATTCTGGATTCTGATTGGCTGCCCTGTGTTGACTCAGGTTCTATAACCGCAGCATTGACAGCAGTGTGGGTTGAAATACAGCAAATTCTCTGTTAAGTATAAATGTTAAATTCGCCCTGATGGTTATGGAGTTTCTCCTGGAAGGAGATGTTTATAACACTGATGGGCGGAGTCTCCGGCACCAGAGGTTATGCTAAAACAGTTTCCTTCAGGACAGATGAATTTATACTTATTTGTGAATTTTATGTAAGAAAAGCCAAGCTGCTTTTATATTTTTATTTCAGTAAAATAAAGAGAGCGAACAAAGGGAGGCAGACAGGAATATCAGAGTTCCTATCTGGTCAATCAGAACTACTGTAATTGACCAATCAGAATCGAGTATAGGGAAAAAAGAAGATGGAAAGAGAAAACCAGAGGAAGGGCAAGAAGAAAAAGAAAGAGAAAGACAGAATGCAAGGGGGGGGGAGAGAGAGAGAGAGAGAGAGAGAGAGAGAGAGAGAGAGAGAGAGAGAGAGAGCGAGAGAGAGATAACTCTGAGTCCACATGTTCACGTTCATCTTAAGACTCTATGAATCTTGATTCTCTTCACTGCCTTCGGAGCCTGAAAGCCTTTCTTTATTTTCTTTCTCTTTTCTCCTATCACTGGTGATCACTCGCTTCCTCTCGCCACCTCTCTGTCTGTTTCTCCGTCTAGCATCCAGGCAGAGTGTGCGTGCTTGTGTGTGTGTGTGTGTGTGTGTGTGTGTGTGCGCGCCGCAGGTTCGGAGCATTTCTGGAACGAACGACCTTGAGCCAGCAATGCGGGAGCGCGTTACCATGGCGACGGCGCTTCACACATCCAGGAACAGCTGGATGCAAAGCACTGCTAGAAATTTTAGCGGAGTCGCTATGGCGGCAGTAAATAAAATAAATATATAAATAAATGAGAAGAAGAAAAGACACCTTCTTGATCTCTGAACATGAAGAAAAAATTTTAATAAATGTTTTATTTTTTTCGGGAAGCAAGTGTTAACAGGTAAATAAACAAAATCATTTCTCCATTCATTTTCTGAACTGTTTAATCCTAATTAGGGTAATGGGAAGGCTGGCGCCCATCACAGCCAACTCTGGGTTAGAGAGGGGTACACCCTGGACAGCGCGCTAGGCCATTACAGAGCCAACACTCACACAACCATTCACAGCTGGGGGTGATTTGGAGCAGTCAGTTAACCCACTGTGCATGTTTTTGGACTGTAGGAGGAAACCGGAGAACCCGGAGGAAACCCACGTAAGCACGGGGAGAACATGTGCCGCCTCCAAAATCATTTCGGAAGCAGAAAATGAATGATGTCATAAAAGCAGGTTTTCAGAAAATATTCCTTTTACAGAAAGTTCCCAGAATTCACTCTGTCTTCGATTTAATTTCATCTCATATCTGATATTTATGCACAGAAAAGGTAGAGAGCTGGTTGACATGATGCAGAGGAGGAAGGTGGACATACTGTGTGTTCAGGAGACCAGGTGGAAAGGTAGCAAAGCTAAAAGCTTAGGAGCAGGGTTTAAGCTATTTTATCACGGTGTGGATGGGAAGAGAAATGGAGTCGGAGTCATCTTGAAGGAGGAGTTTGTCAGGAATGTTCTAAAAGTGAAAAGAGTGTCAGACAGAGTGATGAATCTCAAGTTAGAAATTGAAGGTGTAATGCTCAATGTTGTTAGTGCTTATGCCCCACAGGCAGGATGTGAGCTAGAAGAGAAGGAGAGATTCTGGAGTGACTTAGATGAAGTGATGCAGAGTACCCCAGAGGTGAAAGAGTGGTCATAGGTGCAGACTTCAATGGACATGTTGGGGCAGGCAACAGAGGGGACGAGGAAGTGATGGGCAGGTTTGGTATCCAGGACAGGAACGCAGAAGGACAGATGTTGATAGATTTTGCAAAAAGGATGGAAATGGCTGTGGTGAATACTTTCTTTGAGAAGAAACAGGAGCATAGGGTGACTTATGAAAGCGGAGGTAGGCGCACACAGGTAGACTACATCTTGTGTAGGCGATGTAATTTGAAGGAAGTCAGTGACTGCAAAGTCATCGTGGGTGAGAGCGTTGCCAAACAGCATAGGATGGTGGTGTGCTGGATGACTCTGATGGTGAGAAAGGTGAAAAAGGCAAAGGCAGAGCAGAAGACAAAGTGGTGGAAGCTGAAAAAGGAAGAGTGTCGTGTTGTCTTCAAGGAGGAGTTGAAACAGGCTTTGGGTGGCCAGGAAGTGCTTCCAAATGACTGGACAACCACAGCAAATGTGATCAGGGACACAGGTAGGAGAGTACTTGGTGTGTCCTCTGGAAGGAAAGTAGATAAGGAGACTTGGTGGTGGAATGAGGAAGTGCAGGAGTGTGTACAAAGGAAAAGGTTAGCCAAGAAGAAGTGGGACATTGAGAGGACCGAAGAGAGTAAACAGGAGTACAGGGAGACACAGCGTAAGGCGAAAGTAGCAGGGGCTAAGGCCAACCAGAGGGCGATGATGACTTGTATGATAAGTTGGATAGTAAAGAGGGAGAAAATGATCTATACAGGTTGGCACAGCAGAGAAATAGAGATGGGAAGGACATGCAGCAAGTTAGATTGATAAAGGACAGAGAGGGAACTGTATTGACTAATGACAGAAGTGTGCTGGGAAGATGGAAAGAGTATTTTGAAGAGCTGATGAATGAGGAAAATGAGAGAGAAAAAGAGTAGAAGAGGTAACCATTGAGGAGCAGGATGTAGCAAAGATCAGTAAGGGTGAAGTGAGAAGGGCATTGAAGAGGATGAAGAATGGAAAGGCAGTTGGTCCCGATAATATACCTGTGGAGGTATGGAAGTGTCTAGGAGAGGTAGCAGTAGATTTTCTGACAAGAACATTCAACAAGGTACTAGAGAGTGAGCAGATGCCGGAGGAGTGGAGGAGAAGTGTGCTGGTGCCCATTTTTAAGAACAAGGGAGACGTGCAGAGTTGCAGCAACTACAGAGGGATAAAGTTGATGAGCCATACGATGAAGTTATGGGAAAGAATAGTGGAAGCTAGACTAAGGGCAGAGGTCAGCATTTGTGAACAACAGTTTGGATTCATGCCAAGAAAGAGCACCACAGATGCAATGTTTGCCTTGAGGATGTTAATAGAGAAGTACAGAGAAGGTCAGAGGGAGCTACATTGTGCCTTTGTGGATCTGGAAAAAGCATATGACAGGGTGCCAAGAGAAGAACTGTGGTATTGCATGAGGAAGTCTGGAGTGGCAGAGAAGTATGTTAGAGTGGTGCAGGACATGTATGAGAGATGTAAGACAGTGGTGAGGTGTGCTGTCGGTGTGACCGATTTAATTCAAGGTGGAGGTGGGACTGCATCAAGGGTCAGCTCTGAGCCCCTTCTTGTTTGCTATGGTGATGGACAAGCTGACAGACGAGGTGAGACAAGAATCTCCATGGACTATGATGTTTGCAGATGACATCGTGATCTGTAGTGAGAGCAGAGAACAAGTGCAGGAAAATCTAGAGAGGTGGAGGTATGCCCTGGAAAGGAGAGGAATGAAGGTTAGCCTCAGAAAATCAGAATACATGTGTGTGAATGAGAAGGACCCAGGAGGAACAGTGATGTTACAGGGAGCAGAGATAACGAAGGTGGAGGATTTTAAGTACTTAGGCTCAACAATCCAGAGCAATGGAGAGTGTGGAAAAGAGGTGAAGAAGCGTGTGCAGGCAGGCTGGAATGGTTGGAGAAAAGTATCCGGTGTGATGTCCGATAGGAGAGTGTCAGCAAGAATGAAGGGAAAAGTGTACAAGATGGTGGTGAGGCCAGCGATGTTGTATGGCTTAGAAACAGTGGCGCTGAGGAAAAGGCAGGAGGCAGAGCTGGAGGTAGCGGAGAAGAAAATGTTGAGGTTCTCCCTGGGAGTAACGAGGATGGATAGGATCAGAAATGAGTATATCAGAGGGACAGCCCACGTAAGATGTTTTGGAGACAAAGTCAGAGAGAGTAGATTGAGATGGTTTGGACATGTACAGAGGAGGGATAGTGAGTATATTGGCAGTAGGATGCTGAGGTTGGAACTACCAGGCAGAAGGCCTCGAGGAAGACCGAAGAAGAGATTTATGGATGTGGTGAAGGAAGACATGAAGGTCGTTGGAGTCAGAAAAGAAGATGCGGAGGACAGGGTGAGGTGGAGGCGGATGATTTGCTGTGGCGACCCCTGAAGGGAGCAGCCGAAAGTAAAAGAAGATCTGATATTTGAATATATAACAAGTAACGTTTTAGTAAAATATTAGAACACACGACGTTTAACAGCTAAAACCTTTCACAAGCTCATAAACTGACGCCACGTAATAAAATAATCCATCGGATTACACGAACAAACCACTGGAATCATCCACACAAACATCTGCAGATTTGCGGACGAAAAGTATCCACCCACAGAACTGCGTGTCCGTTAGATGCATACTACATCACTTCACTGTTCACGTCATAGCTCGGTTATATTTAGCCACGCCCACATACACACCCCATTGGTACTGGTACTGATAAAAGAGTGACTACAGGATAACAGAGTGCCCCCTATACCTACCACGTGAGGAATCTACCAGTAATGCAGCTCAGCTACTGCAGGACACATCATAAACCCCTCCCCCTTTATTGGGTATCACCACGTCTGTTCTGACAGGTATTCTGTGGAACAAGGTTTTTGTTTTAAACTGAGAAATTGTAGATCTGTTTTAAGATTTCCTGAAAAATGGGAGGGACGCAATGGTGGCATATTACCTTCAGTTTAGCTACAACAAATTCTGAAAACACACCAAAGCAAAAAGTACAAATGAAGAGGTTGTTAATTATCAACAATTATAAAATACTTTATACATTTAACATATATAATTAAAAGACAGGAGGCAGAGCTGGAGGTAGCAGAGATGAAAATGTTGAGGTTCTCTTTGGGAGTAACGAGGATGGATAGGATCAGGAATGCGTACATCAGAGGGACAGCCCATGTAAGATGTTTTGGAGACAAAGTCAGAGAGGCTAGATTGAGATGGTTTGGACATGTACAGAGGAGGGATAGTGAATATATTGGTAGTAGGATGCTGAGGTTGGAACTACCAGGCAGAAGGCTCAGTGGAAGACCAAAGAGAAGATTTATGGACGTGGTGAAGGAGGACATGAAGGTCGTTGGAGTAAGAGTAGAAGATGCAGAGGATAGGTGAGATGGAGGCAGATCATTTGCTGTGGCGAACTCTGAAGGGAACAGCTGAAAGGAAAATTAGAAGAAGAACTGCAGCCATGTCTTATCACAGCGTAATGCCAGCCAGGCTACGCCCACAAATTCCAACCTCCAAGTATTAGATTTTATTCTTAAAGAAAAATTCATGGTGTATTGGTTACTCAGTTTTATTTACATCAATTAAATCTTAGCACTGAAACCATCAGGCAGACTCCAAAGTAGCGTGCTAGCCATCCAGGATCCAGATGGAGCACTTAGCTTAGCTAGGACTGGTTAATATCCCAACTCATGGACCATCCACGCTCCTGAAGAACTCCCCATGCTCCCGGACAACTCCCCATGCTCCCGGACAACTCCTCAAGTTCCAGGAGAACAATATAAGTTCCATAATAACTACGCTAGTTCCTGAAAACTTACTCAAGTTCCAGAAGAACTACCATGATCCTGGAGAACTAGCCAGGGTCAAAGTGATCTACTCTGCTCCAGGCGAACTATCCTGCTTCTGAAAAATTACCTCATTGAAGACCAATCACAACCATGATCACACTCACTTGATCTCGACAAGCGTGGTCACGTCTCATCTTGGGATTTACTAACCTATGTCACAATAATGTTACACAGCGGGGGGTAACGCATGCTGCTAATTATACGGAACAGTTCTTCCCAACTGTCACGGCGCTCTCCGACAACCAGTGAAGGACGTCAGCCGAGAACCGGATCTTCTCCTTTCTGAGCACCCGCACAACCCTGCCAGCAAGAACAGGAAGTTTCAATCAGAGAAAACTGAACTTTGTGTGGAGGAGTGTGAAGAACCGTGGAGGTGCATGGCGATGGGCTACCCCTGAAAACTGAATGAAAAAGACGCAAGGGCAGTGACGTCCTCTGAAATGAAATCTCTTCAAGTCTGCATTCTCTGTCCTCTCACATTGTACCAGAGAACTCAATGAGGTCTGTACAGACCCCGAAACATCATCTGACAACGAAAATAAAACACAAAAGAATGAATCTGCTGTGCTTTGTATTCGTTTTACACGGAGCTCCTTTCAGACGCTCGGGAGTGAAACAGAGAGTCCACTGTAGCTCCAGCTCTGCTCTATAGTCCATTAATAAGCCCTCTGTGGTGCCCGTCGTCCCGCTATGCGACATAACAAGGGCTTTAAAATAATTATCTCCCGCTAAATAAGAGCACGGTGCTGGAGTACATAAGATTTTAATAAAATGGTGATGTGTGTGTTATTACACTTCATTAATATCCGCCTCGAGCTTTCTACAGAACGGCTGACAAATAAAGATAAAATATGACAAGCGCTCCATTGAGAAGCATTAGTCTCGGTCTAAACTCACAGCAGGCGCCACGTCGTGTTGGCGCTTTTACGTCCTCTGGATTCCTACCACACGTCTGTAGTGGAATCGAAATGTATTTGCATAGAGCGAGCGATCAAAATCACGGTCAAGGGGTACAAAAGGTCGGAACAACAACGACATTCAATAGGATACACCAAGCATTTTATCCATAACACGCCATCAGCCAGCCTACCACATGTCCACGAGTAACGGACACACACCCAGAATACACAGCGTCACTCGAATCGTTAATATGCGGCTCTGAACATCAGCAGAAAGGAATTTCATGATGTTGATGTAGCATCACTTCATTAAATTGTGTGAATGATAAACAAAAATAGTTTACGCTGGGTCAAGTGTGATGCTACGTACTTCAAGTGATGAGAGTAGGAGCCATTTTAACTAATTAAAACAGTTAGAAATCAGACAATAAACCGCCAGGAATCCTCTTGCACCAATATACAAGATTCCGTTTAGATTTATTTGGCTGCTGCTCCCCGTAGCGCTAATCCCACGCCAGTCTCCGGACCGTATTTTCTATCCCTGGTTATTTTGGGTTTATAGGAGATACCTTTGTTGGAGAACCTCGTCTCAGACACTTAAAGAAATGTAAACTACATGCAGGTGGTTTTAATAATCTGAAGCTCGGAAAATCCTCTTAAGCAGCTGAGTGAATCAAATTTGAATACCAGGAACTTTCCTCATGTAAATAGTGACGTAATGTTTTGAACTGAAGTTCAACTTGGTGTATTAACCTTAATCTGGATAAAATCTCTGTCTACAAGTGGGTTGCTTTTTTTTGTTTTAACTCACAGCTCAGTGTATTGAATATTAGAATTACCGTCACAAATATCTTACCGTAGTTAATTAGCTTTCCAGGCAACTGAATCTTAAAAGTGGGCGGGTACATCAAATATTGTGGTCTTCCTGAACAATATTCAATCAAATTTCTTTATGTAAATTTATAAAGTGGTCCAAAAACGTTTTGTATTTATTCATAAGATTAAACTTTTCATTCCAGTGATCTTTCTCCAACATTCACACTTTCAGTTTTGCTAATTTCCTGTTTAACACTCACGCCGAGGAAAATTCCAGATCAGATTGTTCCTAAATTAGTGTCAAGCTTAATTCCCCCTTTATACAAATTTATATAGATTTCCAGCTATTGGCTTAGGTTTTTTAAAATGGTGCTTATCTTAAAAAAAGATTTTAATATATAATCAACAACATTTTCTGCTTTATGTTAGCATAAACTTGGGGCAGTGGTGGTCTAGTGGATAGGGCACAGGATCGCTGATCCTAAGGTTGGGGGTTCAAGTGCGGTTAACTGCATTATCAAAGGCCGGCCATGTCTCTCACTATGGTAAGAGGCATGTAAAAGAACCATTGCTGACTTTCGTAAAGAGTAGCTGCAAAGTTGTCAGCGTGTTTCTGTCCCTTGCTAAAAGGGTTGTGACAGGAAGGGCATCCGACGGAAAAACCTCTGCCAAATCAAATGTGCGAATCAGATGATTTGCTGTGGCCACTCCCGAGAAAAAGGTAAAAGCTGAAAGGAAGAAAGAAAGTTAGAAAGTGTATACTTATTATGGTTCAAAAATTTGATCGCCAAATCCTGTTGACTCCGGTTTCAAAATTAAAAAAATACAATAATGAACACTTTACATATTGGAAAATATATTCACATAATAATTATTCAGAATATTAATTTACAGCTTTTCTTTTTTATGCAATCCATTTTTAACATGAGCTTACATTTTGGAACTACACTACCCCCCTCAGTGACATTTACATTGACGGACAGAGGAGAACCAGTGGAACTATCAAAGGATCCCAAACACCCTGGACACGCGCTTTTCTCCCCTCTGGAAAATGGTAAAGGACACTAAAAAACAAAAACTAACAGAATCAAGAACAGCTTTTACCCACAAGCTGTTAAACATGTAACCACCACCATCACCACCACCATCACCACTGACACACACACTGACTGAATAAACATAATTCAGACCACCTTCCTGGACAGTGCAATACTCATGTTTAGAGTATGAATGCATATGTGTATGTAGGATATATGTGTGTATACATGCATATATAGGTATGTGTATATATGTGTACACAGTGATTCCTCATTTTCCATGGTTAATGGGGACCAAGACCCCACCTGCGACCACGATTTCCGCTAAGTAGGATCGACCCCCTTGACTGACGTGTACTTACATGTATGTGTGTATATAATATCCATAAATACATATTCAATGCAATAAATGCTTATAATAACAATTAAACACTCAAAAATAATGCACAAGAAAAAATATAAACACACACACACACACACACACACACACACACACACACACAGATGCACACGTGCGCAGATGCGCACCTCAAGTAGTTTTGTTTGGTTGGTTTTTTTGCATAATTGGCTTTATGTAGCAGCAGTTTCCTTAACTTTTTTCCCCTATTTTCCATAATTTCCTTGTTTGTTTTTTTTTATTTTTCCATGAATAATTTTGAAAAACTCGTGATGCACTGAAGCCGCAGAAACTGAAGTACGAAGTACCGAGGGATCACTGTATATGTATATGTAGGATATCTTCTTCTTTTCCTTTTGGCTTTTCCCTTCAGGGGTCGCCACAGCCAACCATCTGCTTCCATCTCACCCTATCCTCTGCATCTTCTACTCTTAGTATGTAGCATATATGTATGTGTGTGTATATATAAATGCAGCCGTGAGGGGGGCAAATGCAGCCGTGAGGGGGGGGGCAAATGCAGCCGTGAGAAGTGGGGGGCAAATGCAGCCGTGAGGGAAGGGCACTAACCAGTGTCTCTCCCCCTTACGCTGGTCCCAAGCCTGGAAAAATGCAGAGGGTTGTGTCAGGAAGGGCATCCAACTTAAAACCAATGCCAAACTTTATCATACAAATCACAAATATTACCTCCATACCGGATCGGTCGAGGCCCAGGTTAACAACGACCGCCATCAGTGCTGTTAACCAACAGGGTGCTGATAGAAATTGGACTACTGTTGGTCGAAGAACAAGAGTTGGGAGGCATGTCCGTAGGCAGAGAGAGAAGAGGAAAAGCATGAGTCTAGGACTGAGAGTAGGGACTTTGAATGTTGAAACTATGCAAAGAAAAGATAGACAGCTGGCTGACATGATGCAGAGGAGGAAGGTGCACATACTGTGTGTTCAGGAGACCAGGTGGAAAGGTAGCAAGGCTAGAAGCTTAGGAGCAGGGTTTAAGCTGTTTTATCATGGTGTGGATGGGAAGAGAAATGGAGCAGGAGTCATCTTGAAGGAGGAGTTTGTCAGGAATGTTCTAGAAGTGAAGCGTGTCAGACAGAGTGATGAGCCTCAAGTTAGAAATTGAAGGCGTGATGTTCAATGTTGTTAGTGCTTATGCCCCACAGGCAGGATGTGAGCTAGAAGTGAAGGAGAGATTCTGGTGTGAGTTAGATGAAGTGATGCAGAAAACCCCCAGAGGTGAAAGAGTGGTCATTGGTGCAGGCAACAGAGGGGATGAGGAAGTGATGGGCAGGTTTGCTATCCAGGACAGGAACACAGAAGGACAGATGTTGATCGATTTTGCAAAAAGGATGGAAATGGCTGTGGTGAATACTTTCTTCAAGAAGAGACAGGAGCATAAGGTGACTTATCAAAGCGGAGGTAGGAGCACACAGCTAGACTACATCTTGTGCAGACGATGCAGTTTGAAGGAAACCAGTGACTGCAAAGTAGTAGTGGGTGAGAGTGGTGCCAAATGGCATAGGATGGTGGTGTGCAGGATGACGCTGATGGTGAGGAAGGTGAAGAAGGCAAAGGCAGAGCAGAAGACAAAGTGGTGGAAGCTGAAAAAGGAAGCGGGTCATGTTGTCTTCAAGGAGGAGTTGAAACAGGCTTTGGGTGGTCAGGAAGTGCTTCCAGATGACTGGACAACCACAGCCAATGTGATCAGGGACACAGGTAGGAGAGTACTTGGTGTGTCCTCTGGAAGGAAAGTAGATAAGGAGACTTGGCGGTGGAATGAGGAAGTGGGACATTGAGAGGACTGAAGAGAGTGAACAGGAGTACAGGGAGACACAGCGTAAGGCGAAAGTAGCAGTGGCAAAGGCCAAACAGAGGGCATATGATGACTTGTATGATAGGTTGGACATTAAGGAGGGAGAAAATTATCTATACGGGTTGGCACAGCAGAGAGATAGAGATGGGAAGGACGTGCAGCAAGTTAGAGTGATTAGAGGGAAATGTATTGACTGATGACAGAAGTGTGCTGGGAAGATGGAAAGAGTACGTTGAAGAGCTGATGAATGAGGAAAATGAGAGAGAAAAAGAGTCGAAGAGGTGACTGTTGAGGACCAGGAAGTAGCAAAGATTAGTATGGGTGAAGTGAGAAGGGCACTGAAGAGGATGAAGAACGGAAAGGCAGTTGGTCCTGATCATATACCTGTGGAGGTATGGAAGTGTCTAGGAGAGGTAGCAGTAGATTTCCTGACAAGAACATTCAACAAGATCTTAGAGAGTGAGCAGATGCCGGAGGAATGGAGGAGAAGTGTGCGGGTGCCAATTTTTAAGAACAAGGGAGACGTGCAGAGTTGTGGCAACTACAGAGTGATAAAGTTGATGAGCCATACGATGAAGTTATGGGAAAGAATAGTGGAAGCTAGACTAAAGGCAGAGGTCAGCATTTGTGAACAACAGTTTGGTTTCATGCCAAGAAAGAGCACCACAGATGCAGTGTTTGCTTTGGAGATGATATTAGAGAAGTACAGAGAAGGTCAGAGGGAGCTGCATTGTGCCGTTGTGGATCTACAAAAAGCATATGACAGGGTGCCAAGAGAAGAACTGTGGTATTGCATGAGGAAGTCTGGAGTGGCAGAGAAGTATGTTAGAGTAGTGCAGGATATGTATGAGAGATGTAGGTGGTGAGGTGTGCTGTCGGCGTGACCGACGAATTCAAGGTGGAGATGGGACTGCATCAAGGATCAGCTCTGAGCCGCTTCTTGTTTGCGATGGCGATAGACAGGCTGACAGACGAGGTTAGACAAGAATCTCCATAGACTATGATGTTTGCAGATGACATTGTGATCTGTCGTGAGAGCAGAGAACAAGCGGAGGAAAATCTAAAGAGGTGGAGGTATGCCCTGGAAAGGAGAGGAATGAAGGTCAGCCACAGTAAATCAGAATACATGTGTGTGAATGAGAAGGACCCAGGAGGAACGATGATGTTACAGGGAGCAGAGATAAAGAAGGTGGAGGATTTTAAGTACTTAGGCTCAACAATCCAGAGCAATGGAGAGTGTGGAAAAGAGGTGAAGAAGCGTGTGCTGGCAGGTTGGAATGGCTGGAGAAAAGTGTGATGTGTGATAGGAAGGTATCAGCAAGAATGAAAGGAAAAGTGTACAAGACGGTGTTGAGGCCAGCGATGTTGTATGGTTTAGAAACAGTGGCGCTGAGGAAAAGACAGGAGGCAGAGCTGGAGGTAGCAGAGATGAAAATGTTGAGGTTCTCTCTGGGAGTAACGAGGATGGATAGGAACAGAAATGAGTACATCAGAGGGACAGCCCATGTAAGATGTTTTGGAGACAAAGTCAGAGAGGCTAAATTGAGATGGTTTGGACATGTACAAAGGAGGGATAGTGAATATATTGGTGGTAGAATGCTGAGGTTGGAACTACCAGGCAGTAGGCCTAGAGGAAGACCAAAGAAGAGATTTATGGATGTGGTGAAGGAAGACATGAAGGTCGTTGGAGTACGAGAAAAAGATGCAGAGGACAAGGTGAGATGGGGGCAGATAATTTGCTGTGGCGATCCCTGAAGGGAATAGCCGAAAGAAAAAGAAGAAGAATATATACTGTATAAACAGCACTCGCCGTGTTTGGAGGAAGAAGAATGCTGAGTTGCATCCCAAGAACACCATACCTACTGTCAAAGCATGTTGGTGGACACATCATGCTTTGGGGCTGCTTTTCTGCAAAAGGGACAGGAAGACTGCACCGTATCAATGGCAACATGAATGGGGCCATGTATTGTGACATTTTGGGTAAAAACCTCCTTCCCTCAGTCAGAGCATTAAAGATGAAACATGGCTGGGTCATTCAGCATGATAACGATCCAAAGCACACAGCAAAGAAAACCAAGGAGTGGCTCCGTAAAAAGCATATCAAAGTTCTGGAGTGGCCTAGCCAGTCTCCAGACCTCAACCCAATCGAAAAAAAAATTTCAGATCTTTTATTGTTTTAATATTGATAATTTTGGCAAAAAAGTAAAGAAAAACCAAAAATTCCTATCTCAAAAAATTAGCATATTTCATCCGACCAATAAAAAAAGTGTTTTTAATACAAAAAGTCAACCTTCAAATAATGATGTTCAGTTATTCATTCAATACTTGGTCGGGAATCCTTTTGCAGAAATGACTGCTTCAATGCGGCGTGGCATGTCACGAAGCCCCCACCCCGAAGTTCCTCCCCCAAAGCTCCTCCCCTGAAGCGCCTCCCCCCAAAGCTCCTAGGTTTTAAGCATTTCAGAAAGGGGGAAAAAAAGGCTATTTCATGACACTGAAAGAGCTCTAGAAAGTTTCATTTCTAATCTACATATACATACACATTTATCATGTGGGATTCCAACACTTATAAAAGTGCCACAGTCACAAATCAAATAGTCACTCTTATAGATCTGTCCTGCCTCACAACACTATAATCAACAGTCATTGTCTTTGAGCACAATCTGGAAACAAACTATACACATGACATGCTATATATACATGACATACGTTTTTTAAATTAATGTTTCTTTGTCTTTAGTGCTTAGCATGGCACTTTCTTGCTTCCTTTTGTGCAGCCTGAACTGTCCTTCTGGAGGCCGCCTTAGAAAGTTTGTTGTCCTTCTGGATGCTGAGGCGTTTCAGTCTCAGATTCATAGTTTTACATTTCCAATATTAGTGGGTTAATTACATGAGCACACACTCCTGCTGCTGTTTAGAAACATTGAATAACAATGCCTATTTACATAAGTTAATTATGAAAAACTGGTGAGTTAATACAGCAATAATTTATTTATTCTAAACAGCAGAAAAATGATTCACTGACCATAGAGTCGGCTCATTTGATTCAGTTCACGGAGTAAACACGTGAATGTCCTACAACTAAAACATGCATATGCACTCACAATAATTTGAAAAATATAATCAGAAACTCGACAAGAAAATTCTCAAACATACCTCAAAATTAACTACTCGATCGGCGACAGGTACTGGTTGTTTCACTGGGTCTTTTCTTTGCACAGAAGTTTCTGGTCGAAGGCAAACAAAGGGTTAAGTCCGTAGGGTTCTGGAATCTTACGGCAATTGAATAATTTGTTTTCTTTAATTCCAGTTTTTTGACATGTTTCTTGCTTTTCGCGTGGCTGTCAAACGCCTTAAAAGCCCTTCCACCGTAGTCGATAGTGTCGTTACACCACGTACACAACACGTATGTCTATGTACATGTTTCAACATCAGCCAATCATCAGCCAATCATCAGCCAATCAACATCAGCCAATCAGCAGTAACGTTTCAAGAGAGTCTTTCATGGTCTTAAGTAAGGTCATAAGTAAGGTGTCAAGAGAGGTCATTTTATGCAAAACTCAGAAAAGAATAAAAGCGGAAAAAGATTATTTTGACATCCTGTATTCGGCTTGTTTTTTTTTTTTTTTTTTAACTGGGCCAATGAAAAAAAATCGGAATTCCGATATTTCGCGGAAGAATCACATGCCTGAATTGAGTACAGTCATACCATGGTGAGTAAACCATTTAGCAGTAGTTTTAGCACTGTGAGCAGGTGCCAGGTCGTGCTGAAAAATGAAAATCTTCATCTCCATAAAGCTTTTCAGCAGATGGAAGTACAAAGTGCTCCAAAATCTCCTGATAGCTAGCTGCATTGACCCTGCCCTTGATAAAACACAGTGGACCAGCTGACATGGCACCCCAGACCATCACTGGCTGTGGGTACTTGACACTGGACTTCAGGCATTTTGGCATTTCCTTCTCCCCAGTCTTCCTCCAGACTCTGGCACCTTGATTTCCGAACGACATGCAAAATTTGCTTTCATCCGAAAAAAGTACTTTGGACCACTGAGCAACAGTCCAGTGCTGCTTCTCTGTCGCCCAGGTCAGGCGCTTCTGCCGCCGTTTCTGGTTCAAAAGTGGCTTGACCTGGGGATGCAGCACCTGTAGCCCAGTCCACTGCTTCCACAGGTCCCCCAAGGTCTGGAATCGGCCCTTCTCCACAATCTTCCTCAGGGTCCGGTCACCTCTTCTGGTTGTGCAGCGTTTTCTGCCACACTTTTTCCTTCCCACAGACGTCCCACTGAGGTGGCTTGATAGAGCACTCTGGGAACAGCCTATTCGCTCAGAGATTTCTTTCTGTGTCTTACCCTCTTGCTTGTGGGTGTCAATGATGGCCTTCTGGACAGCAGTCAGGTCGGCAGTCTTACCCATGATTGCGGTTTTGAGTAATGAACCAGGCTGGGAGTTTTTAAAAGCCTCAGGAATCTTTTGCAGGTGTTTAGAGTTAATTGGTTGATTCAGATGATTAGGTTAATAGCTCGTTTAGACTACCTGAACATGATATGCTAATTTTTTGAGATCCGAATTTTGGGTTTTCATGAGCTGTATGCCAAAATCATCAGTATTAAAACAATAAAAGACCTGAAATATTTCAGTTGGTGTGCAATGAATCTAAAATATATGAAAGTTTAATTTTTATCAGGACATTACAGAAAATAATGAACTTTATCACAATGTGCTAATTTTTTGAGGAGGACTAGTATATGTGTGTGTATATGTTTATTTAGGATATATGTATGTATGTATGTATGTATGTATGTATATGTGTATATATGGGTATGTATGTAGGATATGTGTGTGTATATGTTTATTTAGGATATATCCACATATATAGCCTGGTGCAGTTTCTTATTTGCATTTTGTGGATTTTCTTTTTTATATAATTGCTGCTGAACAAAAGAGCTGCATTTTAATTGTTCATGCAATAGTTGACAATAAAGATATTTTTTCTTCATCATTAAATTTGATACTATTCTATATTACAACTAGAAATTTTAGCAAAATATAAAACAGTGTTCAAACCTGTCATCTGAAAAACATCCCTTTCTTCACCCATCATTACAGTAGCTACTTTTAACTTGTAAAAACACTCAGCGCTAGGTTTCTACTAGCACGGGACAGTTTGTACAAATTGTTCATTTTTAAAAAGGGTTTTTAGAATAGATTAAACCCAAACCTGATAAAAGATTGCAAATATTGCACATGTTCATACCCATCAACATGACCTACTTCTATTACAACTTTATTGATGGGAAAAAATAGGAGTGACACCGTGCCAACAATCGCTACCAGTGTTGTGCACCAAATGTACCGATGGATAGACCACAAATTCAGATAAACATAGACATCTGTCTGATGTGTTTAGTTTTATCCAGAAGTTCACTTTCAGTTTCAATTTCTGATTTGATGAATAATGTCCCCAATGCAGCTAACTGGGTTATCAAAGGCCAGCCATGTCTCTCACTGTCTATGGTGGGAGATTCGTGTAAAAGAACCATTACTGACTTTCGACATGAGGAGCTGCAAAGCCATCAGCGTGTTTCCAGGGTGTACTCTGCCCTCGCCCAGAGTCAGCTGGGATGGGAGCCAGCCTCCCTGCAACCCTAAGTAGGATTAAGTGGTTACAGAAAATGAATGATGATGAATAATGTAATTAATGCCGTTATCTTGCCTTCCTGGCACTGGCTCATCCACGTATATTCTCACAATTTCACACTCTTTCCTGAGTGAAATAAACTTCAATTGGCTCCCTTTTCAAACAGGCTAAAGAAAACTATATGTTTATCCCATACAGTGGTACCTTGACTTACAAGTGTCTTTTATAACGAATTTTCCATGATACAAGCTTTGATCCCACCAAAAATCTGCCCCATCCAACAAGCAAAATCTTGATTTACGAGCCCTGCTGGGGAAATGGCTTTTCCGGGCCGATTAGCCTCGTATTCTTCCGCGTGTATTCCTCGGTACTCCGAGAACACCTTGTGCAGTGCTTCTCAATTATTTTCTCTTACACCCCCTATAGGAAGAAACAAAAACATTTAACCCCCTTGACTATGCAGTCATCCCTTGCCACTTTGCGATTTGAACTTCGCAGTCTTGGTGCATTGCGGTATTTTAATAAAAAATAAAATAAAATAAAATAAAATACTCATAAAAAATTCAAAATTCGCGCTGAAACTCGCATGTAAGCAAGCAGAAGGCAGGGACCAAGACAGGCTGCATCCATTGTTTACAAACGACAGACTGAAGTGCCCCTCCTCCCCAGTTCAGGCAGAGACCGCCCACTCAACTCAATCTCGCAAGCTGATTGGCTTAGACGCGTGACGCTGTTGCCTCCCGCCCACTCAACTCAATCTCGCAAGCTGATTGGCTTAGACACGTGACGCTGTTGCCTCGCACATTCCCGCGGGTTTTTTTGTGTGTGCTTATAGTGTTTGTGAACGTCCTGCACCTTCTAAGGCATCCAATGAGCCCAAGAAAAAGCAAAATATGATGACAGTGACCCAAAAAGTGAAGTTGCTAGATATGCTGACGGCGGGCAATACATATGCCCATGTAGCACGCCATTACGGCATAAATGAATCTACCGTGCATACATTAAAAAAGACTAAGATTAAGATCAAGCCGAGAAGAGCTATTGTCAGAGGTGAGTGCAGTACTTAAAGTATTTATATATAAATTCTATTTATATATTAATACATTACAGTATTTACATATGCATATAACTGTAACGTTTAATATACACTTCTTGATATTGTATAGACACTAAAATATATAGAAATGAGACAACATGGTAGAAATGAGAGGGATGATCCTACTTTGCGGTTTTTCGAATATCACGGCCAGGTCTGGTCTACATTATCCGCGATATTCAAGGGATGACTGTAAATAGTGTTTACTGCACTTCATATCATTTGCTCATTCTACACAGTGACAGTGCCACTTCCACCTAGTTTAATTGCGAATCCTCTACAGTCGGTGGCAGTGGCACTCTCACTGTGTTCCCTACACCATAGGGAACACAATGAAAGCACCACTGCCACCTACTGTAGCGGATGCGCAATTACACTTAATTACACTTAAAAAAATGTATGCTCCCCAAGGTCACATGCAGAACCCCCCACCATGGCATCACACCACCACTATTTGAGAAGCACTGACCTTGAGGGAGGTGACCACAAGCTTTTTCTCCTCCTCCTCCTCTGCATCACCTCATGCCTGCCAACGTGACATCTTCGCACCCACTTGATATCTTCGATGCAGTCGATGATAGGAAGGGTTAGTTGACTTATTGTTTATTCTTGTGTTGTTATTATTATTTATTGATTATTATTAATGTAAATGTACATGTATTATTATTATTATGAAATATTTCTTGTTTTTATATGTTTATCTTTAATATATTAGGTCAAATATACATGTTTATGTAAGCTTATATGAGTTTGGGAGGGGGTTGGAAAGAATTAATTGGTTTTCTATTATTTCCTATGGGATTTTTTTGCTTTATCGAACAAACATTTTGACTTACGAGCTCGCCTTCGGAACCGATTAAATTCGTAAGTCATGGTACCACTGTATTAATTTACACTTGAAGGACAGTTGTGCAAACTGGTTTGCCCTCTAGTGGAACGTTTCAGTAACACACATCGTAAACAGGTGTGTGTAGTTTGTACTTTCGTCCCAGAAGTCTGTCTGCACAAACATGTGGTTAAAAAATTTAACCACACCTTTTCCCAAAGGGGCCACGCCCACAAGTGACAAAGATTTGCCCCCTACAAAAATGAATGCAGGGTTATGTCTTTTTTATTATTATTATTATTATTATTATTATTATTAATATTATTGCTTATTATTATTATTACTATTATTATTATTATTCTGCTCCTGCTGCAGTGACGTGCATATTTTGTCTGTTGAATAAGAATAAACAATAATAAAACTGACCTCTAAATGTGCGCATGCAAAAACTGGCACGTCACAACTTCTGGAGAAATCAGGACTCAACTTAAACATTACCTGACATCAGACAAGTGGTCACGGTATAACTATTGATTATATTTAAAATGTTTAAAATATTACTTTGCATCCAGGTGCATGGAGACATTCTGCATGTGCTATCCCATCATGCATCAGTCCAACCTTTAAAACACACACACACACACACACACACACACACACACACACACACACACACACACACAGCCTTTCTTTCTTAAAAAAAAAAAAAAAGCCCTGCCCCCTCAACAGAATTCACTTTATTTCCTGAGTGTACCCTCACTCAGCCATCTGTCTGACCTGAGAAGGTGTAAAACGAATGCTGTTGTTCCGACTGCTGCACAGGTTTAATCCAAAACCTTTCAACATTAAATCCTGATGATGAAACTAAAATGCACAGGAAACCGACCTGCCTGTGAGCCTGCATTGTTTTACACGTACACCTGTGTACAGCGCACACCTGTAAAGTACAAATGATCACACTCGGAAATATCATTCATTCGTCACTGAAAATGAACAACTCTGTACAAATCAGGGCAGACACATCAGAGCTTCTTCTATGAAGGTGTACAAAGGTGGTGGAGGAGAGGGTGTGCACACGTGTAGGTGTGTCAGTATGATGAAGGTGTGCCCATGTGATGAAGGTGTGCATGCATGATGAAGGTGTGCACAAATGACACTAAAAAGGTGTGCACACGTGACAGCAGTGTGCACAGATAATAAAGGTGTGCACGCATGGTGAAGGTGTTCTCATACAGTAACTGTGCACGCAGGGTGGTGTGCAGATCGGATGGCGTGCATGCATTCATATGTTGAAGGTGTGCACAGGTGACGAAAGGTGTGCACGCACGATGAAGGTGTGCACGGATGATGAAGGTGTGCAGGGATGATGAAGGTGTGCAGGGATGATGAAGGTGTGCACGGATGATGAAGGTGTGCACGGATGATGAAGGTGTGCAGGGATGATGAAGGTGTGCACGGATGATGAAGGTGTGCACGGATGATGAAGGTGTGCACGGATGATGAAGGTGTGCAGGGATGATGAAGGTGTGCAGGGATGATGAAGGTGTGCACGGATGATGAAGGTGTGCACGGGTTATGAAGGTGCACTCATATACAGTATGTTGAAGGGGTGCACAGATGATAAAGCACGTGTGATGTGTGTCTGCACGCATGATGAAGGCATGCACGTAAGACGACGTGCACGTGTGATGTTGTGAACAGGTGATAAATATATGCAAGTGTAATCGAAGCGTGAATATAAACGGATGGACAGATAGATGGATGAAGTGCACCGCAACCTGCCGCGTCTCATTCAGATTGATGAACTTCGACTTGGGATCTAATTTTTTTTATTATTATTTTTTTTTTCATTTCAAGAAGTTGTCATGTTCTTAACCTGGAACTTTTCCTTATTAATAAAACCAGGAAACACACAATAAAAGCGAGGAGTCCGTTGAAAGAGTGCGTTACTGTGTTATTACTTCTTTATCCCGAACAGCGAACACTCACATGAACACACAGCGTAAACAAAGATAAACATTCTCTTCACGGTAAACAATAAAAACCTTCATCTTACCAGTGTGCACCTCCTCCAAAAAACATCAACATTTCTTCCTATCCTCGTTCCTTTCTCCGTTTGTTTCTCTCTACCTCCGCTCGGTTTCCGTCTCCGCCATCTTCCACTGCTGTTTGTTTAAATGAGAAGCTGCCTCGAGTGCAGTCAGTCAGCTCGGAAAGCCGACACCGAGGCATTCTGGGTAATGTAGTCTTAAGCTGCGCGCTTAGTGACGTTTCATACGGTAAATCACTGAGTATGAACTACATGTACATGTGTACAAATCGGCAGAGAGAGAGAGAGATAAAGCCGTGTGTAGACTGCTGACAGAAAGAGAGAGAGACAGAGAGAGAGAGAGAGAGAGAGAGAGACGAGCCCGTGGATTTATTTATAGCGCACTTCACCTGATAGACAACATACAGAGCAACACAGGACATAAAACCATTATTATAAACAATTATAACACTTCTATTATCTCATAGTTAATTAATATCATTATTGTATCACTTAAGTTTTATATATATATATATATATATATATATATATATATATATATATATAGTACAAAACATATAAAGTTAATGTATTGCGTTATCAATTATTTATTTTCAGTTAGCTTATTATTTTATGTAGTATTATGTAGTAAATGTATGAATGAAAGAGCAGTTGAATGAATTAATTAGTGAGAGAAAATGGGTAAACGAATGAATGAGAGCAGTTGAATAAACAAAGTCGTGAGAAAGGAA
>CM045738.1:44894796-44959796 GCA_024760905.1 Plotosus lineatus
AAGATGGCACTTTCATAACGTGAACTTGTTTCGTGTCCAGAAAACTTGTTTCGTAAAGTGAGGTACCACTCTATATATATATAGAGAGTATATTATATAGATTCTTCTATAATCACCTGAAGAGAGAGGATGGTTTCACCACCCCTCGAAACAGATCTGTAGTGATAAATGGAGTTTCAATAGAAAGTCTTTGTCCTGTCCTTTTATTTTTGTTTTATATATATATATATATATATATATATATATATATATATATATATATATATATATATATATATATATAAATACAGTCACCAAATCACCGAATCAGGAAGCAACATGGTTGAAAAAGGCCAGAATATAATGTATCTAATACACACTTAAAATAAAACTAAATGGTTGCTCTGTGGTGTTGTTGCATCATAAAATGCAAGAACCAATCATGTGTCAGTATGCAAATAGATTTCTTTGGAGTATATTTTTAAAATACTATTATTTTTCCCTTTACTGTAGCTTTGAATTTAGATCATTTAATACACTGAGATTTCATTCACTAAATCATAAACCTAATAAAACACCGCCTAAGTGTAAATAAATTTATTATATTTATAAACAGCATGGGGCACAGCTGGCACACACACACACACACACACACACACACACACACACACACACACACACACACACACACACACAGACACAGAGCTAATCATGAGCTATTAGTCTCCACTCCAGTTAATGACGTGTCTTATTAAATAGAGAATTCCAAATGAGGCGCGTTAAATCAGAAAGTTCTTCGCTTTTAATGAAGCTCATTTATATGGAAATTGGACGCGATGGCCGCAAACCGCACACAGATTTATACTCATTGGCTGAAGCTGAGCAAATTAACGCACAGAAAAGTTAGACGAGCATTTGCGTTTTGCATTTATTTATCTAAAAACCAAAGCCATGATGTGCATCACACTTTTCACGTCATTAACGTCGACCATCTCTTATGGGTTTTTTCTGCACACGACTTAATGACGAGCGCTTATGAGACGCATCATTAGTAACTGTGAATTAACGTAACGACAAAGCTAACGACTCGATATAATGATTTCATTCATTTAAATTACCGTAATTTCTGGAGTATACAGTAAACAACAAAAGGAAGAAGAAAAATATATACAGAAAAACGTACATAATTATCACTGTATTGTTGCATTAGCTTCAGTGCTAATTAATATGCTGATTAAAGTATTAATTGCATTGTATATATATATATATATATATATATATATATATATATATATATATATATATATATTCTCCGTGCGTGCAATGAATAACAGACTGTTTGTTCTCTAAGTGGACTCTGGATGAAGGCCAGGTTCCCACTAAACAGCTCACCAGGTCATCACAGGCCTTTTGGACAGTGGAAGGAAACCAGAGGAAACCCTGTATGCATGCAGAGAACATGCAAACTCCATGCAGATTCGCCTCTGCCAGGACTCGAACCCAGAACCTTCTTGCTGTGGGGCGAATATGCTAACCGCTACATCACTGTGCTTCCCTGTGAATTAACATCATATTAGAACGAGTGCATGAAGATAAATAAACCTGCGCTACTGTCAACATTGCTTTTTCTCGAACATCCATCATAACCCAACAACCAATAAGAATTCAGAATTCAACGGAAGTGTAATAGTAGAGTAAATGTGAGTGTTGATTCATTTACAGACTTGTAGCGTTAGTAAAGATCTTTACAATGTTCTGTTCAGTTCGTTTTCTGTACCCGCTTAATCTTAATTAGGGTCGCGGGGGAGGCCGGTGCCCCATCCCAGCCAACTCCGGGTGAGGACAGAGTACACCCTGGACAGCTCACCAGGCCATCGCAGGGCGGAAACACACTGACGGCTTTGCAGCTACTCTCGTCGAAAGTCATGGCCGGCCTTTGATAACCCAGTTAGCTGCACTGGGGGATCTTTACAATGTAAAAAAACAAAATTTATAAAAAATATTTAGATCTGTTCACGACAAAGGAGTCAAATGACTTTCATTTAATCAATTTCCCGACGGATACCCGGTTTGTGGGGAAGGGAGGAGCCTGTCTCACACATAGGATCAATTTGGAACAGCCAATCCGCTTAAAGTGCATGTTTTTGAACTGTGGAAGGAAACCGGAGTACCTGGAGGAAACCCAACACCAGCAAGGAGAAAACATGCAAAGTTGGGACTTGAACTCAGAACCTTCTTGCCAACCACTACAACAGTGTGTTGCAAACGCAGGGCAGCGCCATCTAAAAACCTTTTTAAAAAAATTGGCAGGGTAGTGATTGCCTGGTGGTAAGGCGCTGGATCACCGATCCCAAGGTTGGGGGTTCAAGTCCCACTCTCAATGGGTTATCATTGGTATAATAACACACACACACCGCCCCCGTGCAGCTCACTGGGTTATCAAAGTCCAGCCATGTCTCTCACCGTCTGTGGTGGAGGTTCATGTAAAAGAACCATTGCTGACTTTCAACAAGAAGAGCTGTATAGCCGTCAGCATGTTTCTGTTCTGTGATGGCCTGGCGAGCTGTCCAGGGTGTACTTTGCCCTCACCCAGAGTTGACTGAGATGGGAACCAGCCTCCCCGCAACCATAATTAGGATTAAGTGGTTCAGAAAATGAATGAATGAATGTTGAGAGATTGCTGTGGTGTGAGAGGGGGAAACATTCTTCTATGCTTTTCTTCTTTCTTCTTTTCCTTTCGGCTGTTCCCTTCAGCGGTCGCCACAGCAAATGATCTGCCTCCATCTCTCCCTATCCTCTGCATCTTCTACTCTTACTCCAACGACCTTCATGTCCGCCTTCACCGCATCCATAAATCTTCTCTTTGGTCTTCCTCTGGGCCTTCTGCCTGGTAGTTCCAACCTCAGCATCCTACGACCAATATACTCACTATCCCTCCTCTGCACATGTCCAAACCATCTCAATCTAGCCTCTCTGACTTTGTCTCCAAAACATCTAACATGTGCTGTCCCTCTGATGTACTCATTTCTGATCCTATCCATCCTCGTTACTCCCAAAGAGAACCTCAACATTTTCATCTCTGCTACCTCCAACTCTGCCTCCTGTCTTTTCCCCAGGGCCACTGTCTCTAAACCATACAACATCGCTGGCCTCATCACCGTCTTGTACACTTTCCCCTTCATTCTTGCCGATACTCTCCTATCACACATCACACCGGACACTTTTCTCCATCCATTCCAACCTGCCTGCACACGCTTCTTCACCTCTTTTCCACACTCTCCACTGCTCTGGATTGTTGAGCCTAAGTACTTACCTAAGTACATTCTTCTATGCTTTTAGTGGAAAATAATCTCTTCCCCCTGCACTGATTCAGTTCTTCACCAGCGTCACACCATACAGTGTTTATTTCTTAAATCCTAAAGTTTAACAGAAGTATGAAGTACTTGATTATTTCCCCACTTCTCTCAGGAAACACGTCACTCACTGTTTCAATAAAACTCTAAATGATTTATTCGGAAAGGCAACTTTATAAAGTAAGTATCGCCCTCTAGTGGAGACACGCTGAACTGACCAATAAAAAAATCAACTAAACAACTAAAACATGAAAATTATCAAATAATTGCTATTATTTTTTCTATTAACCCCCCCCCACACACACACACACAATTGATTATTTATTTACTGACACACAACTCTATCTGGTTGTTTATTTACATCTAATCGTGTACAATACAATAATGCACTTTATGACTACAGGGAATTCATACTTCATATGAATGTAATACAAAACTAAAGCAATACGCAGAAAACACTATCAGAAAGACTCCATAGATGCCACTTGAGTTGTCTGAGCATCCCAGGCTGGTGGGGATAGTGTGATGCTGTGGGGAATCCTCTTTTTGATTCTTATTTTTCTGATGCTGCCCCCTGTAACCACCTCCTACGCTCAGTGGACCAGCTATTGGTATAGATACGATAGAATAGAAAACTAATCAACAACCATATGACCAATCACAGTAGGTCAGACATCAGTCAGTCATCTTCTTACGCTTGATCCATGGATGGGTCTTGGGGGCAGGAACCTAAACGGTGATGTCGAGACATCCCTTTCCCCAGCGACTTCTTCCAGCTGTTCCGGATGGACACCAATCCTGAGGTATATTATTTATGCATGTAAAAGTAATTTATTAGTTGTCATGTTTACAATAAACAATTTAATCTGTTATTGATTAGTTTATTCTGATCAATCTCATGTCCATGAAGTCGTGGAAGTACAGTGGTACCTCGTCTAACGAGTGTCCCTTATAACAAGTTTTCATGATACGAGCTTCGATCCCACCAAATATCCGCTCCATCCAATGAGCAAAAATTCACTTTACGAGCTTTCCTCAAAATGGCTTTTCTGGGCCGAGTATTCTTCCTCTTGTATTCCTCCGAGCTCTGAGAACGCCTTGTGCAGCGCCTTGTCGTCTCCCCCCCCCCCCCTTTTTGGCTATCAAGTTCAGTTAAAGGTAAACAAAGCAAAATGTTTGTTATGGCTTTAAACACATTCAGATCCCAGGAACATCACAGAGCGTTGCCCCGGCACAAGGCAGCAGGAGGTCCCAGAGAAGCAGAAAGGATTTAATTGTAGTTCTTATTAACGAGAACCTGACTGGAAATTGATTTGATGTGATTTATAAAACTGAGATACCATTAAGTTAAAATGTTTAAGAATAAAACAAACAGTTGGTGCTGTTGGGAAACAATGTAATTTGTGTAACACAGAACGCCTTTGTGTGTAATGATACAATATTTTTGTGTCAGGGTGCAAACTGAGATAATAAAATGACTGGTACGCTGTTGGGTTAAGCCAAAAATTTTAATTAAAAAGGGGGAAAAAAAACAAAAAAAACCCCCAAAAAAAAACCCACCCAAAATAACAAAACATACAAACAAAAAGAAACACATGAGTAAACAATCACAGAAAATTTGCATAAATATATAGACCAATACCATCTTTTATATATATAAAAGAATACAACATACAGACAAGCATCAAGGAAAAAAAAGAAATGAAAATAGTGCATTTACCCCCCGCCCCAAAAAACCCCAACAAAAAACAAAAAAAACAGCCCATTATTTAAGGTTCATCTGCTTGTAATATTTTTTAAGAAAGAAAAAACAAAAGCTTTGGTGCGTTCAGCTTTTTTCATATTTTTCATTTTAATACCGTATTTTCTAGAATATTGGACACCTATTTTTTTCTTCAAAAACAAACAACCAAACCAAGCAGTTATTTGTATGGATTATGATAGGGGGGGAAATGGCACTTATTCCTAACACGTGTCACGTTGACTTATTGACTCAAAACCAAAATAATCTTTATGCCAGAGTCGTATATACAACCCTTGGAAAAAATTATGGAATCACCAGTCTCGGAGGATGTTCATTCAGTTGTTTAATTTTGCAAAAAAAAAAGATTACAGACAGGACACAAAACTAAAGTCATTTCAAATGGCAACTTTCTGGCTTCAAGAGAACACTAAAAGAAATAAAGAAAAAAATGTGGTAGTCAGTGGCAGTTACTTTTTTTAGACCAAGCAGGGGAATAAATTATGGAATCAATAGTCTGCAGTTAAACAGGAGTGATCACATCTTGGAGAGACGTTGCACCAAGTGGACTGACACGAATCATGGCTCCAACGCGAGAGATGTCAGTTGAAATAAAGAATAGGATTATCAACCTTATTAAAGAAGGTAAATCATCACGCAATGCTGCAAAAGATGTTGATGCAGATCATGACATTGACCTTATGTGTCTTTCTTCAAGGAATGTTTTAACAGTTTTTGCTCGATGGCAAGATACATTATCATCTTGAAAAATGATTTCATCCCCAAACATCCCTTCGATTGATGGGATAAGAAAAGTGTCCAAAATTTCACCGTAAACTTGTGCATTTATTGAAGATCAGAGATGTAATCTGGGGAATCTGAAATTATATGAAAATTTGGCCAGGGGTCTGGGAGCTGTGGGTCCCCAGCTCGGTCCAGGGCAGCGCCCTGGTGGAGGGGCAAAGCCCCTCGAAGCTAACGGATTTTCCCACTTTTTTTTAGTGCTTTGAAAGCACTCAGATGAAAATAAAGTCAACAAAACAAAGAAAATTTTCAATGCATTTTTAAATATCCATTTATCATTGCAATATAGTCATCGCAATTCCAAATGTACTGGACCTAAACTGCCTTTGCACTAAAATGTGCTAATGAAAATGTTAAAATATTTCACTAGAATGATGATCTAATCCAAAAGACAAGTTGAAGAGTTAAAGTTTCATGAACTAATAATGGTTATATCAAGGGAAACAGACAAAAATCTGAAATACCGTATTCGACTTGATAAGCGCCCAGGACACTTAAAAAATTGGAGTGGGCGCTTATTAAAATTTTATCAGCGGAATGGAACAGTAAGTGCTTATTACCATCGAGGTGGAAAACATGAATAACGGAATAAGTTTTACTGGTATTTGTATTATTCATTTTGGGATATCAACCAAATTACTTACATGAAAGCTGAAAATAAACAGAAAGCAGCACAAATTAAAACAAACAAACAAAAAACCCTAATTTTCCCTGCCAGTGCTGTTCCTTTAAATAGTTTCCCCTGATGTAAAATCGAGCCAATTAACATAAATGTCAACTTTAGCACATGGCACGTTAAATCAATCAACACAAAAGTCAATTTTAGCACATGGTTGAGAAGCACATGGCCAGGAACATGCTTAAATTGTATGAAGTTAGTGAGCAGGAGAATCGGGTGAAAAATCCTCGTCATCACTTTCTGATAGGTCCATATCTGGCTCATCACTCCATTCATTCAGAGCATCCCATAGTTTTGCTGTAGCAGTTTCTAATAGTTCATCTTGTACATTTACCAACACAGCAAAATATTTTCCTGTTTTTTAAAGCACGGCAGAACAATCAAATGTGTTGTTACTGATGAGCATCATAGACATTCCCCAGTGGCAGGGGGTCTTGAAATACCGTGTAAACTCACTTTTACAGGCAGTGAACGCCTCATTTTACCGTTACAGAGACTGATCGAATAAAATTGGTAACTTTGGTCTACAATTTTGCTCCCAGTACACATGGGCGGGTATTAGATGCAAGATAAAAAGAACACAGGGTGGGGTGTGGGTGGTGCTTATTGGAGCAGGGCATTTATTACGTCGAATACGGTACATTAAATAATAATAATATCGCATATCATTAATGTCCTTTTTTTTTATCCTCCTCATAACATAAGGAGCTGATGGAGTCTTGTGCATACACAACAAACGTCTAAACTACTGTCCAGGAAAAACATGTTCTTCATTCAAGGCTCTTAAATGTCCATTAAGCAGACCAGGGTCATTTGCATGCTGTCACATTCAAGATGAATTACAAGTCTTCACTTGTTTGATAAAGAACTAAATTATTGTTTCCTATATTCTACTCATCCATGAACAGTCAACTTATTTACCGGAATATATTCAAGTGTTAAATCTTAAGCACAATCCAAACACATAGACGGTTCAGACTCCATTGCTTTGGAGTGTGTCATTCTTGCTTGCTTCTGAACAGCTTGGATGGTTCTCCTTGATGCAGCCTTGCACAATTGAGTGTCCATTTTCACAAGTTTTTTGTTTTGGTGACATTGCGTGCGCCTGTGTGCGTGTACACGCGCTCGTGCGTCTGTGTGGGTGCGCGAGTGCATATGTGTGTGTCTGCGAAATACGAAATTGGATTTCTTATACCAAAAAATCGGAGTTTGATTTTTTTCATCTAAGATTTCTAAAAAAGTGGAATTCCGCGAATTAGCGGAAAAATCACATCCCTGAAGATGTAATGACAGCTATCTCCCCAATGTCTTTACCTGGCATGCAGCCCCATATCATCAACAACTGTGGAAATTTGCACGTTTTCTTCAGGCATTCGTCTTTATAAATCTCATTGGAACGGCACCAAACAAAAGTTCCAGCATCATCACCTTGCCCAATGCAGATTTGCAATTCATCATTGAATATGACTTTCATCCAGTCATCCACAGTCCACGATTGCTTTTCCTTAGCCCATTGCAACCTTGTTTTTTTCTGCTTAGATGTTAATGATGGATTTCGTTTAGCTTTTCAGTATGTAAATTCCATTTCCTTGAGATTTCTTACAGTTCGGTCACAGACGTTAACTTCAGTTTCCTCGCATTTGTTTCTCATTTGTTTGGCTGTACATTTTCTGTTTTCAAGAAGTATTGCTTTAAGTTTTCGGTCTTGACGCTTTGATGTCAACCTTCCAATGTTGTTTGTACTGGGTCCAGATTTTAGACACCACTGTGAACAACCAACATCTTTTGTAACATTGCGTTATGATTTACCTTCTTTAAGAAGTTTGATAATCCTCTCCTTTATTTCAATTTACATCTCTTGTGTGGGAGCCATGATTCGTGCCAGTCCACTTGGTGCAACAGCTCTCCAAGGTGTGATCACTCCTGTTTAACTGCAGACTATTGAGCACGTCTAATCTGATGCAGGTGTTTTAGGAATGGAAATTTACAGGGTGACTCCATAATTTTTTTCCCTCAAATCGAGTGATTCCATAATTTATTCCCCTGCTTGGTCTAAAAAAAAAAGTGCTACTGACTACCACATTTTTTTCTTGATTCTTTTAGTGTTCCCCTTAAAGCCAGAAAGTTGTCATTTGAAATGACTTTAGTTTTGCCATGTCTGTAATCTGCTTTTTTTCTGAAAAATTAAACTGAATGAACATCCTCCGAGACTGGTGGCCATAATTTTTGCCAGGGGTTGTACTCCAGAAAATACGGTATCCAGATGGACTGAAACTAACGTGAAAAAAACAGATGATTTTGTTTGGGGTTTTTTTCTGGATAAAAACACAAAGTCACCACACACGGAAATAATGCACAAGATCAATGACTACAGGCAGTTTAAAAAAATAAAACAAAACAAAAAAAACAACCAAACAAACAAAAAAACCAAAAACCCCCACAACGATCCACAACCAAAAACACAACTTTTTAGCACCACTTGCATAATCAGAAAAAGAAAAACAACCAATCCCCCCACACACACTGTAGAAACAAATAAACAATCAGAAAGAAACTCAAATTAAAAACACAGAAAGAAATACACTTTTCCTTTAATGCCCGAGTTTCTCTACCATCAGCAAAAATGGAAAACTTTTTCCATCTCCGCATCTTTATCTCATCAGGTTTTGGACCCGCCCCTTTATGGTAGAAAACTCCCCTCCTGCGTAGTACAAAAATAAAACTCAGAAATCAGAGAGGCATAAAAAAATAAGTGCTAAATAATAAAGGTTAATTTCTCTACAGTCAGTTTTCAGCTCTATAAAAATAGATTAAAAATCTAACAAGAACTCGGTACAGTGCGTCAATATATTCATCTACAAGAAATCTGCTCACGGCCGCTGTCAGACAACCCCAAGGCCGACGGTAAAAACTTGACAAAAAAAAGCTCACTTTGCTCCTTCCCTCCTGAGACGTCAGCAAGTGAAGGCAGAAATTGTGATGTTTTCTAACGCTGGTATGGACGACGTTAACCACACAAAGGGGGAAGAAAAAATTTACATAAGTTTGTGATGTAACAATTTTTGTGCCTATTTCTACTGTTGCAAGTGTTTAATATAACAAATATTTAATTAGATTTGGTGATCATAATTTAAATGTCAAATTCAAACAAATTTACAAAATATAACAAAATGTAAATAATAAACAAGACTGACCAGTAATTAATCTGAAGGGAAAAAATAGAATTTAAAAAAGGAATAATAATAATAATAATATAGTGGTACCTTGACTTATGAGTGTTTTTTATAACGAATTTTCCATGATACGAGCTTCAAGCCACCAAAGATCTGCCCCATCCAACCAGCAAATTTTTGATTTATGAGCTCTGCTGGGGAGATGGCTTTTCTAGGCTGATTAGCTTTGTACTCTTCCGCGTGTATTCCTGCGCGCTCCGTCGATGCCTTGTGCAGTGCTTTTTATTTATTTTCTGTGATGCCCCCTATAGGAAGAAAAAAATTTTCACCCCTTCGCACAACTATAAATAGTGTTCATTGCACTTCATATCGTTTGCTCAGTGCTTTTTCCCTTCACCATAGGGAGCACAGTGAGAGCGCCACTGCCACCTACTGTAGAGGATGCACAATTCCAATTAATCCTCATACAGTATGGCAAAATTGTTATGATACATCTCTAGGATGCTCCTGAACACATCATGTGATGTAACCTGGGGTCCTCAGGTGTTTCGGGTCTTTCAACATCAGACACCCTCGCCCAGGTGACCCAGTCATAGTTGATCAGAACCAACTTGTGTTCAGGTGGCTTTTGCTATCCCCATGGATCTCCTCTCCTAATCCACAGCCATCTCAAGACTTTCTCTGCTTCCTCCGTGATCCTGTTGATGGCTCTTCTCCTCTCCATCCCCATAATGCCCAGCACACTCAAGGTTTTATAGAGTGATTGGCCTGCAACCCTCTGCAGCCAACCTCGATGGGCATACACTGTGCCTTCCAGCCCTGCTTACGGCAGCCTACGACCAGATCTTTATATTTGGTCTTCTTTCTCTCATGGGCCTCATCCAGTCGGGCCTCCCATGGCACTGTGAGCTCCATCAAGATGATGCTCTTTGTCTCCTCTGACACCAGGAGGATGTCTGGCCTCAGGGTGGTTGAGACAAAACACTGGGGAACTTGAGTTGTTTCTCCAGGTCAACAGACAGCTTCCAGTCTTTTGCAGTTGCCAGTAGCCCCGATGGGTTCCTGGCTCCTGTGGTTTTTCCCCAACCACTCATCTGCCTTCACGAAGGTAATCAACTGAGTGGTGGGGCAGGACCGTCTGCTGCTGCTACTGATTCCCATGCTGATGACTTCCGCAATGGGTTTCAGAACCTGGTTGTGGCGCCAGGTGTACTGCCCCTGCCCAAGGGCTACTGGACAGCAGCTCAGAATGTGCTCCAATGTGCCTCTGCCTGGGCACTGCGGACAGTTGGGAGACTCTATTTTACCCCAAATGGAGAGGTTTGATGGACTGGGCAGAATGTCATAGACTGCCTGGACAAGGAACTTTATTCAGTGCGGCTCTGCCCGCCAGAGCTCTGTCCATGTGACTTTTCGTTCCATGGCCTGCTCCCACCTTGTCCAGGCACCCTGCTGCCTCAGGCCGACCGCTTTGCTGCTCTTCTCCTTCACTTCTGCCCTCACCTCCTCCTGCACCAATCGCCATCTCTCCTTCCCCTTGGCCTTCTCATACTGTGGCGTTGTATATGTTCCCAGACCAGCTCTACCGTGGGTCACTGCTTCGACCAGGGCTCTGTGTCGTATTCAGCCTGTGTGCCAGCTTCAACGGCTCTCCAGGCTCTCCATTTCCTCCCGGTTTTCACTCTGACCCCTGCCTTGGCCACCTTGTTGTCTCTGGAGTCCCGGTACATCATCACGTCTCTTGCCCTTGTCACCTTAAACTCCTCCTCTAGTGATCTCAGGGGCAGTTGGAGCTTGGTGTTGCGTCCATAGAGAGCAATGCTGCTAAGACTCCGAGGCAGACCCAGCCACCTCCTGAGGAAACTGCTAACCTTCCTCTCTAGGCCCTCCACGATCGAGATTGGAACCTCGTAGATGAGTAGAGGCCACAGCACTCTGGGCAGGATGCCATGTTGATACATCCAGGCCTTGAACTTCCCGGGTAGCCCAGACCGGTCCACTGCTCTCAACCAGCTCTCTAGCTCCTGACAGGATTCCTGAATGGATGCTGAATCCTTGTGGCTGCTGTTGAACACCTTGCCAAGACTCTTCACTGGTTTTTCAGAGACAGTTGGGATTGGTGCCCTGCCGATGCTGAAGCGGAACCTATCCACAACTTTGCCTCTCTTCACCACCAGTGACCGCGATTTCTCCGGCTTAAAAAAGCATGTTCCCCAGGGTCATATGTGCCCCCCGGCATCACACCACTCCCCCAAAGTTTGAGAACCACTGGCCTTGTGAGAGCTCACCATGAGCCTTTCCTCGCTGGCATTCATAGTGTGCACATGCACAAAATTCTCCTCCTCCTCTTGTTACGCACCACCTCATGCCTGGCCATGTGACATCTTTGTGCCCACGTGACATCTTCGCCGCAGTCAATGATCGGAAGGAAGGATTAGTTGACTTATTGTTTATTCTTGTTTCATTACTATTAATTATTATTAATGTTAATATACATGTATTATTATTATTATTATTATTATTATTAAATATTTATTGTTTTTACATGTTTATCTTTAATATATTAAGTCAAATATAGGTGTTTGTTGCAGTTTATATGAGTCTGGGAGGGGGTTGGAACGGATTAATTGGTTTTCTATTATTTCTGATGGGAATTTTTGTTTAATCTAACAAACGTTTTGATTTACAAGCTTGCCCTCGGAACGGATTAATTTCCTAAGTCAAGGTACCACTGTAATGTTATTTTAATTGATGTAAAGGCCGTTCTTTTTTATTTCTTGTTTTATGGATTTGCCAAAGTTAACGATTAAATTAAAAAATAAACAAACATTTCATTCCAGCCAATCGTAACCAACTGAGTCCACAAGAATTTTAAAGCTGGAACTTTCTGCCAATGCTTTCATCATTCTCTTATTGAGCTATTGTAACAACATCATTGTGTACATCTACACATTTGTGTACTTGCCCATTGGAAAAGTCGTTTCGGGCACCCAGCTGCCGTTTCAAATCCAGCGATCATACTGTGCACATGTGAAAACATCTGGCACGTGATGCATTCAGAAGTGATGCCATCACCATGTATGACAGAACTGATTGTGCTGACGTTGACTCAGATATTACGTTTTTAAATTTAATGCAATCTCATTTTATTTTGATCGATGTTTTTTATTAAAATCACTAGTTTAAAAGTTTTTACTTCGATAATTAGATTTTACTTTTAAATGAATAAATATTCCTTTCTTAAAATTCATCAAAACAATCAAGTCTTAGGGGAAAAAAACCCACTTAATTTAGATTATAAAAGATAAAGAAAAAGTCAATATTTTCCATTTGTAAAATTTCATTTACTGCTCATTTCCCACAACAATGGCAGATATATTTTTTTAAATTCTAATATAATTAAGTTATTATTATTAGAATACCAGCGGCACGGTGGTGTAGTGGTTAGCACGTCTGACTCACAGCAAGAAGGTCATGGGTTCGAGTCCCAGGGCTTTGGTGGGAAGGAGGTTCTGTGTAGAGTTGGCTTGTGTGGGTTTACTCCCACAGTCCGAGGACACGCACATCAGGCTTCAGCCTCCCGAGACCCGGAATCACCGAACGGTTCGGTGAATAAATATATGAAATTAAGAAAAAATTTGGTTCATCAATTTGTGTTTCATTAACTTTTTAAATTATGTAAAACATAAACAGTATAAACAGGATACAGAAACATTTCCTTAACGAGGTGCGAGGCGAGTAAAGACAAAACGGCGACATCAGAATCACAGGGAAGGAGCCAAAGCTCACTTTTACACAATTTGGCAATTCAGAAACATACAACATTGAACATGAGAGAGCGAGAGAGAGCGAGAGAGAGAGAGAGAGAGACAGACACCAAGGAGAACAAGAGAGAGAAACAAAGGGGAGAGAGAGAGATCTTATACACACCAAAAAGAAGAAAAAAAGACAAAATAAAAATAGCTTTACCAACACTCACCTCTTACTCTCTTCACAGAGTCACATTTTTTCTTCTTTAAATTAAATAAATCAAGGTGCAACAAGATTCATGCATTTACAACCCAGTAACATGCACATGTACACACACACTCACACACACACACGCACACACACACACACACACACAGAACAAACCCACATGTCTATTATTCGAATGTATGAAAATCCACAGCGTATAATTGTAAGGACACTTGAGAAGATTGTATCGTATCATTTTTCACTTGAACCGGAGGAAAAGGCTTTCACACACAGAGCTGCGTGCACTTCAAGGAAATAAGATAAGAGAAATAAAGCAATAATAATCATCGAGCATCTTTTCCCACCACATGGTAATGATCAGGATTACAGGCAAGAAAAGGAAAAAAATAGCCTCACAAAGCAGGCAGTACCTTTCAGCCCACACACCCATTCATAAAAGGCACAGCCAGTCCCAAGATGAACATCAAAAAGGTGGCTAGACAGCGAGTCTGTGCACAAAAAACAACTGTGGACAAACTTAACTGATGGATGGAGGGACGTGACAGGCCAACGACACCCCAACATCTATCGGACTGAGCGGTAAAAACAGGAGATTCGATGTTAAACGTATCTGTAAACGAGTGAAAAGTTGAATGTTATGTTCTGATGAAATAAAAACTGCTTTGGGATGCAAGGAATAAAACACGTCGATGTACGTCAGTGGATTATTACTGTACATGGCCAGGGCGCCAATACTTTAACACACCAATCACTGAGTGTCAAATTTAATATAAAGTACAACTGAAATTCTATCGTGTGTTTAAAGTCAAACTTTCACAACACTGCTGGTGATCATTGGGTCGAAACAATATCAGGACAATTCCGTCATTACTGTATCTGACCAATCAATGATCACCACTCTTTCCAGCCCTACTCACAAGCTCGGCTAGATTTTCTTGATGAAAATAACGTTCAATATGGCAGGTTTGTTACCGTACGCCAATGTTTGGTGGTGGTGGGGGGTGGGGTTTTAAAAAAGTCCACGAATGCATCGTTCTCATTCTGCATTGCATGAACTCAAGAAATAAATACTTTGTTACCAAACAAATTAATTTACGACTTTTAAAATAGTTATTAAAAACAAACAGCATAAAATAAATCGCCATGCTTTTTTTTTTTTTGAAAAACGGAGACTGAGATGAAAAAGGTAAGGCATCTTGTCCCCCAGGCCTCCAGGAGGAGCTCCAACATAAATCAGAGTCAACTTTCTGAAATAAAGTGTTTTGGAAATACATAATTGCTGTAATTACTGAGGTTGCCATTGTAATAATATTAATAACAATAACAACTCTTGTGTAATAATTAAATAGTTAGCAAAGATAAATTTAGTCATGGGCCAAGATCACCTTATATATATATATATATATATATATATATATATATATAAGCTTTAGGGACACAGTAACTAATGCCAAGGACTCCAATTTGAAGCGCATCAATCCCAGAATGATGATTGTGGGGGGAGATATAGAAAAAATAGTGGCCTTAGTATCCACTCCTGTGGAACACCATTAAACAAATCATCACGCAAAGAGCAAACTGGAGCTTTTCCTTCGCCCCTTCCTATTTTAGCACCAAGCTCCTCCCTTCTCATATGCCAGAACTTAAAATTTCACTCATGAAAATGTACATAACATCAAGAAACTGTGATAAAACAAAACAAGACACCTCCCTAAACTCCCTTCAGACTGGCTAGAGTGTGTCTGTGTGATCCAACACTTTGTTCATGAGACAATAAGGACCATAATTTTCTAGCTGGAGTTCAGAAATAAAACAAACACCACAACACATCAGAGTTGATCTGTTACTTTAGGAGGTTTTGGATTTTCTGGATCGTGGAGATGTTTTGTCTTCTGGTTTCATCACACCGTTTAGGGAACCTCCTGGAGAACAATACAAATTTAACAGAATTAGCAAAGAAAAGACTGCTGTTAATAGACTTAACTTATATACTATACAGTCACTGAGTGCTCTAGTGCCACCAATAGCACAAAGATGGACATGCTGTACATTTACTAGAATAATTCCAACACAATTTGAGTTTTCAGAGATTGCAGTCACATAATGCCACCGGTTAGTGTATTAGTAATATTATAAAAAGGGCTATGCTTAGATTTTCATTAAATTTATACCAGAGGTGGTGCTTTGGATATGATCACGATCAAATCCTAGCTGAAGGAATTTACGTGATTCTTTAAGAGTGCTAGATAGAAATGAAATTTGGACATTTTGGATCATATAGGTGATCGATGTGTTTGGTAGAGGTTTGCGCTCTCTAACTGCTCTTGATGTATTTTAAATATCAAATATACACCATCACACGATTGCCTGACTGTATACAGTAGGCCCTTGACTATTCGCGGTTTTGCATCCACGGTTTGAGTATTCGCTGACTGCCGAGCAACCGGCACGTGATTCAAATTCAGCCAATGGTTGCCCTCCTTTCTCCTGATTGGTTGAGCTGATGTCCCGCCCCTTTTTCCTCATTCGCGCACAAGTCGTCAATGAGCCTCTTTTTTGTGTGTTTTAATTACCAGTTAAGCTTTATGATACCACTCAAACGCTGTGCGTCTTCTCTGGCTAAGCGATAGAAAACACTGGATGTCTCGTCTTAAGAAATAAGACTTTCTCCTGAGAAACGACGACGGTTTTCTCTGAACTGTTGTATTAAAATCTTTTTCAACTATTATTTCAGTATAGTACCTAAGTTCATGTTTATGTGTGAGATTTTATGTTTTGTAGCAAATTTAACAAACGATACCGAAAGGATAAACATTATTACAGTACTCTTCATGTCCTTTTACGTTGGAGTGACGTCTCCAAGATGGCGCTGCCCAGAGGGCGACGTCGCGGAGTTATCAGAGTCAAATTGTTTCTTTGTTCGTTTTATTTGTTTGTTCATGTTTTGCACTATGCTCGTCTACGACTGGTCGACTGATCTTCGGGCGTGTGTAACTTAACGGCGCTAACATGCTATTAGCAGAGCTAGCATGCTATTAGCAGAGCTAGCATGCTATTGTTCGTTTTAATTTGTTTTATTTTATTGATTGTTTTTGTTTGTTCATCTTATCGCGTGTACTCTCCTCAAGCCATGTTTCACAGAAACACAGTCCTGTAGATCCCTCTGCGCTGCAATCTGAGCATGAAGCTCATCCATCTTGTTTCGCAGGAACTGAACATTTTAAAGCAGTGTGGCCGGAAGTGCTAACCAAGCGCCGAAGAATCTGAGAACTCCGCCTGGGCTTATTGTTAGCATTAAGCTCCCATAGCATAGCATTGCATAGCAGCTCACGATAGAAGTTGTCGCGTGCTTAGTTGCCCGAAGCTGAAGCTGCTCATAGCTAGAGTAGGGTCGACCGATCATAGACGAGCATAGTGCAAAACATGACAAACAAATAAAGCAAATTAAAACGAACAAAACCAATTTGACTCTGGGAACTCCGCCACGTTGCCCTCTAGGCAGTGCCATTTTGGACACGTCACTCCAAGTTCAATGTAAAAGGACATGAAGCGTAATAAAGTTTATCCTTTTGGTATCATTTGTTAAACATGCTACAGAACATAAAACCTCACGCACAAACATTCTCAGAATTAACTTCGGTACTGTACTGGAATAATAATTGAAAAAGACTTTAAAACGAGTGCTTTACAACAGTATATGCTGTATAATGTTTATATATTTTATTACTAAATATCACAGTACAAAATTGAAGTTTTTCTTAATCATGACTATACTTTACTACATTAATACTGTATTAATGAGTAAGACTGTCTATAGAATGTGTTTAAGAAGCATATTTTACCGCATGTAATAGATACATAGTATTTTACTGTCGGCTGCTCATTCGCGCATGTGACGTCATACATGGGGTTTTACTTCCGCGTACAGAACTTGCGGATTATCTCGATTCGCGGGAAGGACCGGAACCGTACCCCCGCAAATGTCAAGGGCCTACTGTAATTTCATTTCAATATTAATTTCCCAGACAAAACTGGAAAAAGGTAAGTCACAGGGCAAACACAACCATTCATACCTCACACCTAGAGTAATGTAAATGTATTCAGATTGTGGAAGGAAACCAGATTAACCAGATGAAGCCCACACAAGCATGGGAAGAATTTGCAAACTCCACACAGAAACACTCTGAGCTTGAACCCAAGACCGTCTTCCTGTGAGATGGAGGTACTAACCACTACACCTCCACACCACCCCTTAACCCAACAAATCACTTTTAGATTTTTCCAGATCAGTAATCATTCCTGAACATATAGTAAGTGTGTCTGACTCAGGATTGGAATCATGGTGGCAGCGGAAAATTTTAAAAAGGAAGTGATCTCAACCTGATGAATACGAACGTCTAGGCTCAGACCGGGCTGTGCCATGTGTTCTAGTACACGTGTCGTTCTATCCTTAAGATGTGAGTGAGACGTGGGTGTGTCTAACACTAGCTACCCAACATTTGGGTTCATTTTTAAAGTTACTGGTGTGTTGCGCTGGATTTTATTTATCCTGAGCAAATTTCAGGGACGCTCTTACCCCGAGATGAGTCCTTCTTGCCAGGTTTACTCTTGGGACTAACGGTTTTCTTCTTGATGCTGCTCTGGACCTGACTCTGTTCCCGCCACTTCTTCAGCTGGAAGTTGATGAACTTCCACATCATCCAGGCCTGGGTCAGGCAAATTGCTGAAAGACATGTCATCCTGAGAGAACACACACACACGCCCACACTTTAAACCGGGAAGTGCATCATGCCTTACTTCCTCCTGTACATTCGTAACAGCAGGTGACATTCTGTAAAGCCATAACTGAAAGTCTATTTCATTATTAAAGGGAAGTCTCTGGAGGGTGAAGAGATGAATCCTACCTCACAGTGAGAACATTAAAGTTTCCTTCAGCCAGAGAGAAACCTTGATTATCTGCACGGGAAAGTCCAAAACCGAACGTCAACACTGACAGAGTGAGGGTCAGAAGACGAGTGATGACAAAAAGCAGAGCCCACAGCGTGAACCTGGAAGGGTTAGAAAAGGAGAGACAAACTGAGAGAGGGACAAAGTCAAGCAAACAGAGACAGAGCGAACTAGACAGTCGTCTGTAAATTAGTTTTACGTACTATATAATTAAAAGAAAATTAACACTTGTTTTTATTAGAAATTGTTTTAAATAATTTCGAATAAAAACAAGTGTTAGTTTTCTTTTAATTATACAGTATGTAAAACTAGTTTACAGGTATCCCTCGACTTAAGTCGTTTCGAGTTAAGTCGTTCTCAATTACTGTATTCGATGTGATAAGCACCCAGGGCATTTTTAAAAAAATGGAGTGGGTGGGCGCTTATTAAAATGTTACCAGTGGAGTGGAATGGTAAGTGCTTATTACCATCGAGATGGAAAACATGAATAACAATAGAGCATTAAAAGAGTTTTACTGGTATTTATGTTATTCATGTTGTGGTATCAACCAAACTACTTACATGAAAGCTGAAAATAAACAGAAAACCACATAATTAAAAAAAATACTTTTCCTTCCCTTACTTTTCCCTTCTGGCGCTTTTCCTTTAAACATTTCCTTTAACCCTTTTCCCAAGTGAAATGAGCCAATCAGAATGTCAACCTTAGCACATGGCAAGTTGAACCAATCAACACGAACATAAACAAAAACATGTGGCCAGAAACGTGCTTAAATGTATGAAGTTAGTGAGCAGGAGAATCGGGTGAAAAATATTCATCATCACTTTCTGATAGGTCCATATCTGGCTCATCGCTCCATTCATTCAGAGCATCCCATAGTTTTGCTGTAGCAGTTTCTCATGGGTCATCGGTTGTTGGACATTTACCAAGAGAACAGCAAAATATTTTTCTGTTTTTTAAAGCACGGAGGAACGATCAAATGTGTTGTGACTGATGAACATTATAGACATTCCCCAGTGGCAGAGGGTCTTGAAATACCGTGTAAACTCACTTTTACAGGCAGTGAACGCCTTATTTTACCATTACAGAGACTGATCCAATAAAATTGGTAAGTTTGATCTACCATTTTGCTCCCAGTACACATGGGCGGTTATTAGACGTAAGATCAAAAACAGGAGGGGGGGGGGGGGGGGGGGCTTATTGGAGCAGGGCACTTATTATGTTGATTATGGTATACTGTACATCGATTCTCAAAAAACATATGGAAAAACGAAAAAATAAAAATAAAGTTTGTGATTATAATCATATATTAAACACACACACACACACACACACACACACACATATATATATATATATATATATATATATATATACAAAAATAAAAGGACAGGACAAAGACTTTCTATTGAAACTCCATTTATCACTACAGATCTGTTTCGAGGGGTGGTGAAACCATCCTCTCTCTTCAGGTGATTATAGAATATTGTTCTTCTATAATCACCTGAAGAGAGAGGATGGTTTCACCACCCCTCGAAACAGATCTGTAGTGATAAATGGAGTTTCAATAGAAAGTCTTTGTCCTGTCCTTTTATTTTTGTTTATTTGCTCTACCAAAAAGTATTGAGCACTCTCCTACGGAAGGATCTACTCAGAAAATCCTCTATATATATATATATATACACACACACACACACACACACACACACACACTGTATTAGTTATATATAATATTATACAACTAAATTTGGTGTAGCCATTAGCCTAGAGACAAGCTAATTCGATTTAAGTCGTTTTCGACTTACATCGTCTCTCCTAGAACCAATTAATAATGTAAGCCAAGGTATACCTGTATTATGTCTAGTAAAAATATTGTTAATGCGAGTAAAAATGTTTTCTGCTTTCAAAACACAAAAATAATTAATTCCCATAAACAAAAAAAAATCCAATCATTCATTAAATATCTAATAAAATCTAATCAAAGTATTACTGAATCATGACTGAAAGTCATGGGGGCAAATACTTAAACTGAAACTTAAATGTACCCACATTATCAGAGCTGGAAAACAGAGGGAGGGGGGGGGGGGAGAGAGAGAGAGAGAGAGAGAGAAAGAGAGAGAGACAGTGCAGTAAGAAACCACACCCTTTTTGCTTGTTCTCGTTACTGAAGTAGAACAGACGTGATGCATGGAACAGCAGCTCCACAAGGTAGTGAGGAACCAGAAGAACCAAACCTAAACGGTGCAGACTGAGACACACACACACACACACACGCACGCACGCACGCAAGCGCGCACACACACACACACACACACACACACACACACACACACACACACACACGCACACACACAGCTATAAGCAAAAAAACATCATCATCTGGTCCTGAGAGAATTAACGAGATGACTATCCATGAAAATCAATTAAGCACAAACTGGAAGACCAGAACGCAGAGAATCCAAGAAGACTCACTTGAGTATGTAGGCGCCGCTGATGTGAACGATGTAAAGGCAGATGTAGTAAAGCTGGCGAGGGATGTCTTCCTAAAAACACCGATGGGAACACGTGTAACACGATCAGTTACGAGGCAGCAACATGGACACAATAACCCACTGTGTGTGTTGGTGTGTGTGTGTGTGTGTGTGTGTGTGTGTGTGTGCAGGGGTTGGTGGGTGTGTGCAGGGGTGGGGTTTGTTTAACAAAATGTATCACTTAATCCTCTTACACCTCAGTGATTGGCCAACATTTGTGATGTCACAGTGTTTAAACGAATAAAAGAAAAATAAATAAACATCAGCACACTTCTTATTCTGTTATAAGCTCATATTAAACACTACTTCCTGCTCCAAAATTACAGCAGTGATGCAATGCACTCCATCATTACTTCACTCTGTTCCTCTTTCTTCCTCGTCTCTCTTCCTCTCACAAAGTTAAAGCGGCTCTACCACAGCTGTTGCACATAGTGTAACGGTGTACAGAGTTCATGCCTGCATTCCTCTATACAGAAAACATTTTAACAGTTAAAAAAAAAAAAAAATTAGCAGCACCTCGTGTTTGCTCGGTGCTTTTTCCCTACGCCATAGCACAATGAGAGCACCACTGCCACCTACCGTAGTGGATGCACAATTACACTTAATTCTAGTACAGTATGGCAAAAAGGCATGTTCCCTAGGGTCACCCCCCACCACAGGCATCACATCATGCGCCCCACTATTTGAGAAGCCATGGCCTTGTGGGGGCTCACCACAGCCTTTCCTCGCCATCATTCGCCACATGCACAAAATTCTCCTCCTCCTCTGTTACGGACCACCTCATGCCTGCCCACATGACATCTTCGCTGCAGTCAATGACCAAAAGGATTAGATGACTTAGTATTTATTATTAATTGTCATTAAATGTTAATGTACATGTATTATTATTATGAAATATTTATTGTTTTTGCTTGTTTATCCTTAATCTCTCCCTCATCTTTAATATATTAGGCCAAATATACGTGTTTGTGGCAGGTTATATGAGTTTGGGATGGGATTGGAACAAATTAATCAGTTTTCTCTTATGTTTTATGGGAATCATTGTTTCATCTAATGAACTTTTTTCGGCTTCCGACCTCGCCCTCGGAATGGATTAAATTCGTAAGTCAAGGTACCACTGTATTAACCCTAAAATAACCTTGACTGGTAAATCTTATTCCTGAATGCAGTGCACCCCCATCTCTCGTTCTTCTTTTTTTTTTTTCTTGGATTTTTTTTTTTTTCGTCCTTGGTTGACCACGCCCTCTCCGAGACTGAATTTGTGTCACATGATGTAATCAATATTCATTGCTGCTCTGATTTAAAACAAGAAGCCTGAATGAAGCACATTTAATTTTACTCGTACGAGAAATTAAATGCATTCACAGGCTTTTTTTTTTTTTTACCTTTCGGACTTTTTGGAAGTAAAGTTCTGGCAGCGCATGGAACCAGTAGGCCATCTGACAGATGTAGAAGAACTTCACCTGGAAACTGGAGACAGCGGAGAAATATTACAAAGGCAATGTGCACCATTAATATCGATTAACCTTTATAAATATTCTAAAGGAAAAAGGGACAAATATATTAATCTTCAGGTTTATTAAACAAACAAACAAACAAACAAAAAAAAATCAGCATAATTTATTTTTTAATTCCTACCAATTAACTTATGCAGAAATGTATTTCTGGTGATAAACATCCTCTGCCTTAATTTTACATTTAGAAAATCCACATGAAGTAAAAAGAGCTGAAAAGACTCATGAAAAATCAAAAGCAAACAGTAAGAGAGCGTCTCTTGGGCTCTTGAGTGGCGCATTGACAAGGTGTGTGACTGATAACCCGGAGATCGCAAGTTCGAATCCAATTTAATGTCATAGCTGTTCGTGGCTAGGAGTCTATGTAAGCTAATTGGTCCATCTGTAACGGGAGGGAGGGACGGCATAAGATCACTTCCCTATAACTCACAGCGATCTGCACCCAATTAGGGGTGTCTGAGCTCATTCGTATAAGGGGGCAGAAAGTGCTTTCCCTCCAAGTGTGTTAGACCCACCGCCAAATACGCATGTACCAAAGTTCGAAAAGAAGTGGGTGGCTAGCACTGCACATAATGGAGGGGGGCGTGTGCATGCTTTCGCCCGTCCCTCACTGGTGGTGGTCGTTTGATAGGGAATGCAATACCAGATGGGTGTGAATTGGATATGTAAGGGGGGGGTGTTGAAGAAAAAAAAAAAAAAGACAGTGTCTCTGAAGTGAAAAATCTGTAATGACTCATACTGCTGATCCGAGACAAATAGTTTGGCTCACTGAAGAGTTGGAATTTGTATAAAATTGGATTTTTTTTTTTCACACTCTTTTATCTTACAATTTCTTCACTGAAAGTTCATGTGACAAACCGTTCATCATCAGCCGTCCACAAAGCCACCGTAGTATTTTACACTTTGCTAAACTTTTATCTTCCTGCACTTACGCCATGTGTGTGTGAGGATAACCTTCCCATAGGAACGTCGGATTGTTCACAAACTCCTCCTGAGAAAAAAATATTGATTTATTTTTAATATTCAGACGAAAGGATGATAAATAATGATGTGTGTGTGATGTCACAGGCTCACCACCGTCAGGATGCTGCAGCCCCACATGAAGGACAAGAGGTAAAACACCGCCAGCTGACCCGATTCATTAAACTTACTGTGCTTCGTTTTGGATAAGTGCAAACGTCGATTTATTTTCTGTAAGGATTCAAGATAAACTGATTAGTGCTGATTAATTATACAACACACACACACACACAATTTAAGTGTTCAAAACGATAACACTTACATGCAAACCCCCCCCATCAAGAATACATTTTATACTCCTCATTGAAAAAACTAAATAAAGAAATAAATAATAATTTACCAAGTTTTGGCCTACATTGTTATGTGCCTACATTATTCATATCTAAAAATAAAAAAAGACAAAAATATAGTGCAAATTATTTCGTTTCAATAAATAAAAAATAATTAAAACACCCCAGTGCCTCTAACTGTGTTATCAAAGGCCAGCGATGTCTCTCCACTGTCTGTGGTGGGAGATTCATGTAAAAGAACCATTGCTGACTTTTGTCAAGAGGAGCTGCATAGCCACCAGCGTGTTTCTGTCCTGCGATGGCCCGGCAAGCCATCCAGGGTGTACTCTTCCCTCGCCCAATAGTTGGCCGAGATGGATGCTAGCCTCCCTGCAACCCTAATTAGGATGAAGCGGTTCAGAAAATGGATGATAAAGCCAGTCTTAAAAATATCTTTGCTGGCGGTAACGTGGCTGGTTGGGCCGAAATTGTACATAAAAACCCCGCCTGAGCATTCACAGACGCAAATCATAAAAATATACCGGTCGGTTGTGTTGAAAAAACACGTGTGTCCTCTTCATACACCGTAATAAAAAGCGACCAAAGCGAAATCAGTATCAACTGTGCCTTGTGATTGGTCAATTTCACCAGTTTGGTTAAACCGCGATTCTCATTGGCCGGTACTGTCTTAACAACAAAGGTGAAAAGCATGATGGAAGGGGACATGATGAGGCAAAAAAAAAAAAAAAAAACCAAACAAAAAAACTGTTCTCTGTCACTATTAATGGTCCCAACGTGACAACAATAAATAAATTATGGTGGTACCTCACCTTATGAAATTAATCTGTTCCAGAAGTGGTTTCATAACCTGATTTTTTTTTTGTAAGTTGAGCCGCATTTTACATGCAAAAGGCCTGATCCCTTCCAAGACACCCAATACTACCACCTAAACCTTTTAAAAATTATAAAAGTATGCCTTTTAAGGCCTCCTTCTGCTTTAATATTGTACTGATCGTAGACGGGTTTCGGCCATATTCCTTTGCGATATCACTCTCCTGCACGCCACGAGCCAGCTTCTTCTTTTCACTCGCACAGGGAATCACTTTCACCAGGAATCACATGCACGTGTGTGCATGTGTGTGTGCATGCATGTGTTGACCATGTCTTAGCAGAGTTATAATCTTACAAATGTTTTATGCAAGGTTAAAAGCGTGAGCCAAAAAATAAAGTTGCAATGAGCACACTTGAAAAACTCACGAAACAACAGTAACTCTGTCCTTTACGCGTGTTAGAACTCCGTGACGAACAATGGGTCGAAGGCACACGAGAAGCATCGTGGGTATTATGGAGATGCAGCCAATGGAAGAGCATCTTGCACATTGTTGTTTGAGATGGCGCGTTTCGTAACATGAATTTTTTTTGTATCCAGAGATGGAAATTTTAGGTAAATGCGTTTCGTAACTTTGATTTTTCGTTTTTTGGGTCTTTCGTAAAGTGAGGTACCACTGTACTGCGCTTCAAATTGAGCAACACATTTGCTGACATTTTAAAACAAATACAAGTTAATTATAAACCGCCAGCAACAGCGCGGAGTGTGACAGAAGTATTTGTTAGTTGTTGACTGCGATATTAAAAGTTGATATGTTGAAGAAACCTTGATACTCTGTTGATTACAATATAAAAAGTATAAACTTTGATATTCAGTATGCTGACTTAAATATAAGATATTTATTTCATTCTACTGTGTTTACAACATCACACTCATAATATAGCATGATGTATGAAAAAAATTCCCCGCGAATCCCGGGTGGCCTGCACAAGCAAAAAAAAAAAAAAAAAAAAAAAAAAAAAAAAAAAAAAAAAAAAATTCCTCCCTCCCGGATGAATCTTTTTTTTTTTAAATCATGTTATTCCCAACAAAGAGGGGGCAGTGGTGGTCTAGTGGTATAGGGCGCTGGATCGCTGATCCTAAGGCTGGGGGTTTGAGTCCCACTCTCCACAAGGTTGTCACTGTCCCCCCCAGTGCAGCTGACTGGGTTATCAAAGGCCGGCCATGTCTCTCACTGTCAACGTTGAGAAGTTCATGTAAAAGAACCATTGCTGACTCTCGTAAAGACGAGCTGCATAGCCGTCAGCATGTCTCTGTCCCTTGATAAAGGATTGTGTCAGAAAGGGCATCCGACGTAAAAACCTATGCCAAATCAAACGTGCGAATCATTCGCTGTGGCGAACCCTGATAAAGGGAAAAAGCTAAAAGGAAATCTCTCATCATCTCACTGCCAACAAAGAATTTTTAAGCCTGGCCTCATTAAAATAATTCACTCAATGTGCATCAGAGCTGTATGAACAGGTTCCATCTGTCCTTCGTCGTCTTCTTTTCCTTTCAGTTGTTCCCTTCAGGGGTCGCCACAGCAAATCATCTGCCTCCATCTCACCCTATCCTCTGCATCTTCTTCTCTTACACCAACTGCCTTCATGTCCTGCTTCACCACATCCATAAATCGTCTCTTTGGTCGTCCTCTAGGCCTTCTGCCTGGTAGTTCTAACCTCAGCATCCTACTACCAATATACTCACTATCCCTCCTCTGTACATGTCCAAACCATCTCAATCTAGCCTCTCTGACTTTGTCTCCAAAACATCTCACATGTGCCGTCCCTCTGATGTACCCATTCCTGATCCTATCCATCCTTGTTACTCCCAGAGAGAACATCAACATTTTCATCTACGACTAAGTAATAACTACTTAATAACAATAACAATTTAATAAGTAATAATTTCAACTTGACACCGCAATAATAATACCTCACGAAAAATATTTATCTCACTCCTGTCATTGAAGGGAAAGGATGGAAAGATGGAAGGGAAGGATGAAAGATGTGATTAATGGATGGAAGGAAAGAAGGAAACATTGGATGAAAGAATGGATTTGAGGATGGAATGAAACAGCAGACAGAGGAAGGGATCAGTGGATGGATGGAATAAATCAACAAATACTGGACCCAAACAATAGAAGAGGTGGATTAAAGAAAGGAAGGAGTCTGGAAAAGTAGATGAAGGGATTAATGGATGGATGGAAGGAAAACATGGATGGTCAAAAACAATGGATTGAAGAAGTGAGGGGAGGAAAAACAAAAGAGTGGAACGAGAGAGGGAGGTGCAGGGAATCCGGGTTGGTATAAGCATTAGTGTGCAGGTAAGACTGATGTGGAAAAATAAAGGTGAGACTTACGTCCAGTACGTACTCCTGGATGAGAGCGTGAAGGATAATGGCGATCACTAGGTAGAAGAAGACCGTGGCGATGTCTTTGGGGCCGTAATGATAAAAGTTCATCAGCTCCGTCTTTTCATCTGTGGTCAGAGGAGGTTTAGTAAAACACACCACATAGGTTCCAGGACATGGTGCAGAGGTGGAGAAGAAGAAGGAGAGGATGAAAAGACTCAAAGAAGAGTTGAAGAAGGAGAAGACAACAATAATATAAAGAATAGAAGGAGGAGAGGAAGAGAACTGAAGATGAGAAAAGCATCAGAGAATAAAAAGGAAAGAGAAGACAAAGAGAAAAATAAGCAATAAAAATAAGAACAGAAGAGAAAATAGAGAAGAGCAAGAGGGGAGGAGATGAAGAGTAAGAAGAATGGAGGAGATGAGGAAATGAAGGAGAAGAAGAGATGAGAAAAGTAGAAAAGGAGGAGATGAGAAAAGAAGAGAAGGAGATGCGAAATGGCAAAGAGGAAGAGGAGGAGGAAATGAGAAAAGGAAAGGAGGAGGAGGAAGAGATGAGAAAAGAAGAGAAAAGTAGGAGGAGGAGGAGTAGATGAGAAGGTGGAGATGAGAAAAGGAGATGACGAAGAGATGAGAAAAGGAGAAGATGAGCAGGAAGAGATGAGAAAAGGAGAAGATGAGGAGGAGGAAGAAATGAGAAAAGAAGAGAACAGGAGAAGGAGGAGAACATGAGAAAAGAAGGAGGAGGAGATGAGAAAAGGAGAAGATGAGAAGGAGGAGGAGATGAGAACAGGAAGAGGAGGAGATGAGAAGAGAAGGAGGAGGAGGAAGAAATGAGAAAAGAAGAGAAGGAGGAGGAAGAAATGAGAAAAGAAGAGAAGGAGGAGGAAGAGGAGATGAGAAAAGGAGAAGATGAGAAGGAGGAGGAGATGAGAAAAGGAGATGAGGAGGAGATGAGAACAAAGAGGAGGAGGAAGAAATGAGAAAAGAAGAGAAGAGTAGGAGGAGGAAAAGGAGGAGATGACAAAAAGGAGAAGAGAAAAGGAGATGAGGAGGAGGAGATGAGAAGGAGGAGGAGATGAGAAAAGGAGAAGGAGAAAGAAATGAGAAAAGAGGAGGAGAAGGAGGAGGAGGAGAAGATGAGAAAGGGAGAACATGAGAAGGAGGAGATGACAAAAGGAGGAGGAGAAGCGAAAAGGAGAGTATGAGATGAGGGAGAGGAGAAGATGAAAGGAGGATCGGCGGACCAGTACCGGTAGCTGATGTCTGTGTGACGTTGTACTGCACAGTGATGAACATGATAGCGAACTTTGCTGTAACCTGCAACAATTAAAAAAAAAAAAAAGAGTTTTAAATTTACGTTCATATCTGTTCAAGAACAGAGCTGTGTCTTCTTCATCACGTCAATTATAAATTTCTTTCTTTCATTTTATTCATGGATAATAAACACTGACATCAGCAAAAAGTGTTTTATTCGTCTCACAGCAAAGAGGCTTCACCGTCAGTACAATATTTTATTTAATAAGCAGCCTCAGGTTATATTTCTTATTCCTTCATAACCAAATTTAAAGTGATTTGTATTCTAAGGTGTGTTAAATAAAAATATGCAGCTGCAGCTGCATTACAATCAGAGCTGCTCTTCTACAACATTATTCACCACACTCTGACCAATCAGAATCCAGAACTCACCAGCGCTGACAGAGTGGCGAGACGTTGACACTAGCTGACGGATAAATCAGACGAGTTCTAATAAGAAGATATCTGCCGCGCCGTCGATACTTCTTTCAGAATTATTTATAGTTTGAGTCTGACAAACCCGCTCAGAGAAATTACAGTACATGGAAATTAGACGTTAAACATAATTTCATATATTGGCTTCAGTCTGTTATTTATTTGTGACTGTTTTGTCTCAGACAGAAGATATTATGCAGTATTGCAGTATATATATATATATATATATATATAAAAGATTTTTAATTCGAAGCATAAATTTTATTTACATTTTTAGAAAGAAGAAAACGAGTCAATATACAGAGCTATGATTTATTTGAGAGGAAAAAGAAAGAGACAAGAGTTCTGTTTAAAGCATTTCAGTGCCGGGAATCTTCCAGATGCCAGAGTACAAACATCATCCCATCTTTCACCAACACTCCCCATTTTAGGTCACAGCCAATTGCCACACGTCACATCAAGTTTTGCCTCCCCGGTAACATTATCACCACCAACCAAGAAGGGGTATAAGAAACAACAAGTACGTGGCCCCTCCATGACGTGTGCGTCTGTCACCTGCATCTTTAGGAACTGCTGCACATGCGAACTCTGAAGGAAAGTGATATCCATCTCCTTCGTTATGAGCTTACATGATTAGCTAATGATCACTATAAGCGACGGAGAGATTAGCATATGCGATCCCACCCTCCCGTGAAAGCTCAGCTCCCATTGCTGCATGCATCAGCATGACTTGTGATCTTTAGAATGCTCGTCACGCACCTAGTCGATGGGCTCTGAACAAGTACCACGTCCGATGATATTAATCCCCAAAAATTTATATCCTATACATTGTCATAAAAACCACTACAACCTTACTCCAGAGTACACAGCAACATCTGATTTCCATGGGTGCAAGTTGAAAATCTTGAAAAACCTGAAAAGTCTGACGTAGTCAGACGGGTGGGGGGTGGGGTGGGTTTGCCCCATTTAGGCTTGGAAAATTTTTTTAAATAACAAGTTAAAATGGCTGTCTCTCATGCAATCTTTTACCAACATTTACAGCAATATCTTCTTTTCCTTTCAGCTTTTGCCTTTTCTCATACAATCTGCAAATTCATATACAGTTGGCCCTCGACTTACGAAAACCTGATTATGAAAAATCCAGGTTATGAAAAACATTTTCCTAAATTTTCGCCCTCTGTATACGAAACAACCTCTTCTTACGAAAAGCGGCAAACGAGACATTCAAAAATTCAAACAAGGCGAGAGTTGTTCTCTCATTGGCTGTCTCCCAACATCCCACCCCGCTGGCCTCCCATTGGCTCGGAGGGAGCTGAATCTCCATAGTACTGTACCCATAAGCTTGTTTGTCACCCGTGTAAAGGAGAGATGTACTGTTGGTTCGTGAGTTTAGTCAGTTTAATAACTAAGTTGCAGCTTCTTAGAGGAGGTCCGGATGAGCCGCACCCTGTCTCAAAAGCTCCGCATTCTGCCACGAAGCATTTTTGGGCATGGAAGTGGGCGGCGCCACAAATGTTCCGTGCACAGAATGCTCCTTTCGATAAAAGACCTCCGATCTCACAAGGAAGCAAGTTAATATTGAATCTGGACCGCAGATCTTTCAAACAGGTAATCCCACTTTAAATACAACACCCTGTCTCAAAAGCTCCGTCGGCTGCGCACTGTGAATGGCGGAGCTTGCATTTGGCAGAGCACACCACTCAAAGAGAGAGAGAATTTTGTGTGTGTGAGAGAGACAGAGAGAGACAGAGAGAGCGGGCGAGAGAGACAGTGTTTTGTGTGTGTGTGTGTGTGTGTGTGTGTGTGTGTGTGTGTGTGTGTGCGTAAAAATGTTTAATAATGGTTTAATTAACAAATATGTTTAAATGGTTTAATAAATAATTTTCTTTTACTTTTAACACATATTTCATACAAAATTGGTGTACTTTTATCATTTTAAAGGGTTCATGGGGTAGTCTTGGGAGCCTTGGAACGAATCACGCGTTTTACATGTAAAATGCACCTGTACTTACGAAAAGTTCAGGTTCCGTAAAAGGCTCTGGAATGGATTCATTTCGTAAGTAGAGGGCTGACTGTATATATTGATGCAAAATAAAGATTTTTTAAATTTAACTTACAAGACATATTTTGTTGAAAAATCTTAACAACTCCCAACTGACCTCTTTGTCAACAACATTTTTTTTAACGTATATAGTGTGCACCATGCAGTAGTGGTCTAGTGGTTAGGGTGCAGGATTGCTGATACTAAGGTTGGGGGTTCGAGTCCCCACAGGGTTGTCACTGTCCCCCAGTGCAGCTAACTGGGTTATTAAAGGCAGGCCATGTCTCTCACTGTCTACGGTGAGAGGCATGTTAAAGAACACATTGCTGACTTTCGTAAAGATTAGGCTGCAAAGCAGTCAGCGTGCTTCTACGACCTGGAGAGGGATGGGCTCCACCAGGCCAAATCAGCCCAAGTCTCGCCATGAAGGCGCCCCGATGACATCCTCGGATGTTAAGGGATAAGTGAAGAAGTGTGCACCACTGCATTCAAGTAAGGAGTCAGGTATCGATTCCTATTAAATCTCACTTATAGTGGATTTTTTTTCCTTCGACCACAGATATGCCTGATATAACAAATAATGCTGTTTGGTTTGATCCATTCTCGACTATAAATAACCAAACTGTAAAAATTAAAAAGCCTACAATTTTTAATTTCAGTTTTTATTTGATAGGTAATCAAATCAATAAAGACATGATAAACTACAGGAGGACCAGTGGTGGCCTGGTGGTATAGGGCGCCGGATTGCTGATCCTAAGGTTGGGGGTTCGAGTCTCACGCGCCACAAGGTTGTCACTGTCCCCTCAGTGCACTAACTAGGTTATCAAAGGCCAGCCATGTCTCTCACTGCCTATGGTGAGAGGTTCATGTAAATGAACCATTGCTGACTTTCGTAAAGAATCATTGCTGACTTTCATAAAGAGTAGCTGCAAAGCCGTCAGTGTGTTTCTGCCCCTTGCTAAAGGGTTATGTCAGGAAGGGCATCCGACGTAAAAACCTATGCCAAATCAAACGTGCGAATTATTCGTTGTGGCGATCCCTGAAGGGAAAAGCAGAAAGGAAAAGAAGAAGAAACTGCAACACTTGATGACTCTTAATGAATTCTGCAAAGAAAATATATTCATTTATACCAACACACAAAAATAAACATCAAAACAATTTCATCTATTATTTCATAGCACTTATATCAGATATCTGAATACTTCCATGGAATATTCGAGTCAAAATATATAAAATGTTTGTGATGACAGTTATAGTCTGACAAAATATCTGTCAGAGAATGGTTACAGCTGTCACTTTGTCTTGATTCTTTTGCACTGATGTGAATCACCAGCAGAGCGGAGAGTTCTCTTTCTTTTCTGGATTCGGATTTTCATTCATTTTACAACTCTCTTTGTGTTCTCTAATTTCAGTAACTGTACAGATGTCTGCAATTTTTCCTTCATGCTTTTTCTGTTTTTCTTCTTTTAATTGTTTTATATGTTTCTTGTATATGGCGAAAGCACTGGATGCATGCCTTCTTCATTGCTGTTGAGACTTTCAGATCTGTGCTTTTCATCCTTGTTTTCCTTAAAACAGTTTGAATGACAGAGCTTCATAGTTGATAACAGTCATTCTGGTCCTATCTTTGGGAATCAGGGGATGAGAACGACTGCTATTTTTTTTGCCGCGCAACGTGCTTACGTGTTTTCATGGAATCAACAGCAATTTCACCGCCTGACCCCAGCGGGTCTGTCACAGCCCGATGTTATGAGTTCTAATGTGAAAATCACACCACAAGAAATGACACACCGTCACGTACCTTGCGCCGATCCGAGCAGACGAACACCTCTAACACCCCCCCTCGAAAAATTTCAATGGATTTATACGAATTGGAAAAATAGTTAATTCAGTCTTGGGAAAACCAGAATTGCCGGAAAACTTGCACCCATGGATTTGTAAATAAGGTCTCAGATTCTCCAGGCCCAGGCAGTACTTCTGGACTGTGTTTACATAAAGTTTCTGTTGAAACAGTAAGTTTTCAACTGGTGTTTGTGGTTCTAACCGTTAATTTTCTTCCACTTATCCAATGGTCAGGACACGGAGGTTACAGATCTAGGAGCGGAAACCCAGAAATACCTCTCAGCAACACTCTCAAGCTCCTCCTGGGGAGTTCCTAGGCATTCCCAGACCAAACTTGTTAAATCTTATTAAAATCAGTTTGACCAATCAAGAGCCTCCTCCCCAGCAACCTAAAGTACACTTTTCCTGGGAGGCATATGCGATCACAGATACAGTCAAACCTCGGCTGACGAACGCTTAAGCTCACGAACTTTTCGCCTCAAGAACTTTAAATTCGCGAAAATATAGTCTCGGCTGACGAACTACTTTTCGGCGGACGAACCAAACCACGCGGTCGAACAGCGCCACGGTGGCGGCCACGAGAAGCTGACGCACGCTCATGGCGTCACAGTTCGTCACCCCCTTTCTTTGAATGCGGAAGTGGTTTGTGTTTGATAGACATTTTGGACCATATTGAGTGTACTTTTGCTATTATGGGACCGAAAAAAAAACCACCACAGGCGGAGATCATTGAAAAACACGAACGAGGTGTGCGTTTGTGTGACTCAGCGTCCCAGTACCAGTACACTAAGTCTACCACCATCCTTAAGAACAAGGAAGCTATTAAGGGTGTGTGTGTGGCTATGCGTGTTTCCAAACAGTAGGCGTTTCCAAACTCTCCTTCCAAACGGTAAGTCCCTCCCTCCCTCCTCCTCCCACTTCATTCCATCAAGCCGTCAACTACCATCACAAAGGTAAATAAAACGACTTTATTATACAGTACAGTTTATTTCTTTAATTACAATACAATAGACATTTATTATACATAAAATAAGGTATATTTTTGTTTAGTTTTAAGGCTTATTTAGTAGAAAATTATGTTTTATGGGGACCTGGGAACGGATTATTCTCATTTTAATGGTTTCTTATGGGAAATAAATGTTCGGAAGACGAACTTTTCGCCTCACACACACTTTCTGGGAACCAATTATGTTCGTGAGCAGAGGTATCACTGTAGTTGTAATACACTATTCAGTCCCTTTTTAAAAAAAAGAGGAGGGCCCACCATCCCAATCTGACACTCCACAGGTGCTGTTCCAGACCTCCGTGACACTGAACAGATGTGTTAACCAAGACAGCTCCATAGCTTTCAGCACCTTGAGGCCAAGGAGCTTTTTAACTACCTTGGTGACATCTGCCAGAGTAATGGCCTCGTGTCCCCCCAGGTCTTCAGACTCTGTTTCCCCAGTGCAGGACATGGTAACTGGATTGAGGAAATCATCAACTGTGCTTCTTCGACTATCGTTGACTTTTTTTTTTTTTTTACGGTAGATCCCATACCTCAGCATTAGCAGATGGACTGTCAGTGACTGATTGAGCGCTGACGAAAGGCACTGAGGTGGGCATTGACTTCAGTCTTGAATTTCTGTCTATGTTTGGTATTCACTATATATTGGGAGAGGGTGTTCCACAGCTGTACTGTGGATGAAAGGAATGATCTCTTGTGGCTTGTTGTATTTGATTTGAGTTGTTTAAGGGCTGCTGAATGGAGGGATTTAGACAGGCGTGTTGCTCTTCGGACTTTGTAAGGCTCTGGGAGTAGGCTATTTAACAGTGCTGGAGCCTCTTGGTGATAGATACGATGGAGTAGGGTAAGGGCACCAACATTTCTCCTTTGCTCCAGTGGTTGTATTTGGTTATCAGCAGAGCAATCATTTGGAATGTTGATGATCTTCAGAGCCCTCCTTTGGATGGTTTTCAGCCAGGCCAGGGAGGTTGGAGAGGCTCCCATCCAGACTGGTGAGGCGGATTCCATTCGTAATCTCACCATGCTTTTGTAGATAATAGCTCTTTGGTCTGGGCTCAGGTAGGGCGCAACCTTCACTAGTAAGCCCAGTCGTTGACTTCTACGATTGACTGTCCCCAGGCTGAGTCAAAGGTTCCCACCAAAATACAATCTGGGACAGACAATGCTTTTCCCTTTGTTAACCTTTATTGAAGCCAATCAAAACTCCTCTATGGCCTCCGCACTGTTGGCCACTTAATATCCATCAACTGCCTCAGAAGACTTCTGGAACACTGAAGCCTAAAAGGCCTCCTTCAGCTTATCTGCATGACATGACAGACACTGATGACTTTCTGGCTACAGATCCTGGAACATTTAAGCCTTCCTTCCTGTCCTTTTTTGGGAAACTGTCTTTAAACATTTCAATGATTTCCTCATGCATAAGGTGATCCTTTATTCCACAAACACAAAGTCTCTCCTGGATTCTGATTTTATACCAAATCATGATTATAATCAGTCGTTTCACATCGCACTATTGTTCAGTTTGTGGGTATGGTCTTTAGGTGTCTGCTGTTGTATCTAGTAATCTTTCATAAGTATTTGTAGCCGCACCTGCTGACGCTGAGGAGGCGCGCTGGCCGCACCTGCTGACGCTGAGGAGGCGCGCTGGCCGCACCAGCCGACGCTTAGGAGGCGCGCTGGCCGCACCAGCCGACGCTTAGGAGGCGCGCTGGCCGCACCAGCTGACGCTAGAGGCGCGCGCTGGCCGCACCAGCCGACGCTTAGGAGGCGCGCTGGCCGCACCAGCTGACGCTTAGGAGGCGCGCTGGCCGCACCTGCTGACGCTTAGGAGGCGCGCTGGCCGCACCTGCTGACGCTTAGGAGGCGCGCTGGCCGCACCTGCTGACGCTTAGGAGGCGCGCTGGCCGCACCTGTTGACGCTTAGGAGGCGCGCTGGCCGCACCTGCTGACGCTTAGGAGGCGTGCTGGCCGTACCTAGTGACGTTTAAGAGGCGCGCTGGCAGTACCTGGTGACGTTTAGGAGGCGTGCTGGTTGCATCTGATGTTACTGAGGAGGTGTGTTAATTGTACGTATCTGGTGATGTTGAGGAGGTGTGTTGGTTGTATCTGGTGATGTTGAGGAGGCGTGTTGGTTGTATCTGGTGATGTTGAGGAGGCGTGTTGGTGTATCTGGTGATGTTGAGGAGGTGTGTTGGTGTATCTGGTGATGTTGAGGAGGTGTGTTGGTTGTATCTGGTGAGGCGGAGGAGGTGTGTTGGTTGGAGCTGGTGATGTTGAGGAGGCGTGTTGGTGTATCTGGTGATGTTGAGGAGGTGTGTTGGTTGTATCTGGTGACACTGAGGAGGTGTGTTGGTTGGATCTGGTGATGTTGAGGAGGCGTGTTGGTGTATCTGGTGATGTTGAGGAGGTGTGTTGGTGTATCTGGTGATGTTGAGGAGGTGTGTTGGTTGTATCTGGTGACACTGAGGAGGTGTGTTGGTTGTTTCTGGTGATGTTGAGGAGGCGTGTTGGTGTATCTGGTGATGTTGAGGAGAGGTGTGTTGGTTGTATCTGGTGATGTTGAGGAGGTGTGTTGGTGTATCTGGTGATGTTGAGGAGGTGTGTTGGTTGTATCTGGTGACACTGAGGAGGTGTGTTGGTGTATCTGGTGATGTTGAGGAGGCGTGTTGGTGTATCTGGTGATGTTGAGGAGGTGTGTTGGTTGTATCTGGTGACACTGAGGAGGTGTGTTGGTTGTATCTGGTGATGTTGAGGAGGCGTGTTGAGGAGGTGTGTTGGTTGTATCTGGTGATGTTTAGGTGTTTATGGTGTTTTGGAGATGTTTGGCGGTATATTTTACCTCGAACATGAGTCCCAGCAGGATGATCATGGCGACACAGGAAACCATATCAGCGTGATTCTGGATCACAAACTCGTGGCTCAGAACCGGAGGACTTTTGTTCTTCTTTCTGAAGCCCATCTCTGTGTTCCGTAATGTCTCACTCACTCACTCTCTCTCTCTCTCTCAATCTCTCTCTCTCGTTTTCAAATACTTGCGCTAGTAAAACTCATGTGATCGGTAAAATACCCAGAATAACCAAAACCCTGACAAGAAAACAACCCAAACCTTCAGACTCCAAGTTCAGTTCAGCAGATGAACACTCGGTATTTGTGTGTAGCACCGAAGGAATAAAGCTACACCCGCAACCGGCAGTAATCCGCAACAGTCACGATTTCCATAATAAAAGTGCCAGACTCCCAGAAGGAAACTCTCACGAGCACAGAGAGAATATGCAAAACTGCTGGGACTTGAACCCAGGATCATCTTGCTGTGAGGTGGACGTGCTAACCACTACATCAGCAGCATGCTGCAAAAGCAGTGTCGTTCCATATAAAAATATTAAAACCTTTAGCCAAAAACAACAACGAAACAGATGATGTCCAGCATTGACTTTATTTGTGACATCACATTCCACGTTAATAATTCCTGGTTTAGAAAAGCAGTGTTTTAAATACTCCCTGCCTGTTCCTCCAGCATCGAGCTAAAATAGTCCAGATACTCTACAGACAGAAACACAACACTGTCCGGATTGATCTTTTAACACCCTTTTACTGATAAAATTATTCATTTATTTATATTTTCGATTGAAATTCAGAGTGAAAATGTCCAAGTTGATTTTCATTTTGCTGGCATTGCAGAACACCATTATCAGTTCAGTTTATGTAACCGCTTCATCCTAATTAGGGTCACGGGGAGGCTGGTGCCCATCCCAGCCAACTCAGGGCGAGGGCAGAGTACTCCCTAGATAGCTCGCCAGGCCATCGCAGGGCGGAATGACGCTGACGGCTTTGCAGCCTACTCTTTTTACGAAAGTCAGCAATGGTTCTTTTACATGCCTCACACCATAGACAGTGAGAGACATGGCCGGCCTTTGATAACCCAGTTAGCTGCACTGGGGGGGGGGGGACACGACAGTGACTACCTTGTGGAGAGTGGGACTCGAACCCCCAACCTTTGGATCAGCGATCCGGCGCCTTATACCACTAGACCACCACTGACCCGAACACCATTATACTATCAGAAAAGGGTTAAAAACTCAATATTCTTAGTACACACGTGTATTTTCAGCCAAAATCAATCTTTTAATGTTGTATTGAAAACAAGACCACCATGTGTTTAAAAGATGTCAAAAATAAAGTAGACCAAAAAGGTTCCACAAAAGTGCAGTAATAAACAACAATAAAAAAGAAAACTTACGAGTGTCCTTTATAATGAATTAATTTTCCATGATACGAGCTTCGATCCCACAAAAAAATCCGTCCCATCCAACGAGCAAAATTTTGATTGATGAGCTCTGCTGGGGAAATGGCTTTTCCGGGCCGATTGACCGCATACTGTTCCACGTGTTTTCCTCTGCACTCTAAGAACATCTTGTGCAGTGCTTCGCAATAATTTTCTGTGACACCCCCTCAAGGAAGAAAAAAAAAAACCCATTTCACTCCTCCCAGCACCCCAAGCCCGACTGTAAATAGTGCTGACTGCACTTCATATCGTTTGCTCGGTGCTTTTTCCCAGCACTGTAGCAGAACAATGACAGCGCCACTGCCACCTACTGTAGTGGATACGCAATTACACTTAATTCTCGTACAGTATGGCAAAAAGCATGTTCCCCAGGGTCATACGCCCCCCCCATCCCTCATCACACCCGATTATTTGAGAAGCACTGGCCTTGTTGGAGCCCACCACTTGCCTTTCCTTGCTGGCATTTGTAGTGTGCACACGCACAAAATTCTCCTCCTCCTCCTCCTCTGTTACGCATCACCTCCTGCCTGCCCACATCTTCGCCGCAGTCAAGGTTATCTGACTTATTGTTTATTCTTCTTTTATTATTTATTATTAATGTTAATGTACATATACTGTATTACCAAAGAGGAGATTTATGGTTGTGGTGAAGGAAGACATGAAGGTCGTTAGAGTCAGAAAAGAAGATGCGGAGGACAGGGTGAGGTGGAGGCGGATGATTTTGTGTGGCGACCCCTGAAGGGAGCAGCCGAAAGTAAAAGAAGAAGAAGAATACTGTATTATCATTATGAAATATTTAATGTTTTTATTATTTCTTATGGGCATAATTGTTTCATCTAACAAATTTTTCGGCTTCCGAGCTTGCCTTCGGAACGGATTAAATTTGGGTGCCACTGGGAGCTTGTGCAGGGTGGATCAGTGGAAAGGGGGTGGGAGTCATTCATGATTAAAGTGTATCGTTGTATGTCAGTAGTGGAAGGTCACCAAGCAGATGGCACAGACAAGTCATGACATGACAGAGAGGGTTTTCTGTTGTTGTTGTTTTGTAAAAAGTGGGATGATAAGGCAGTGAAAGAGGTGTGACATGATGACAAAATGATGATGTCACAAAGAAATGATGTTACAAACATGTTTTTGTTTGTTTTTAATAATAAAAAGAAAATAATTTGCTAACTTATTAGTTGAAAGAGAAATTTAAAATTAACCTTTTGTTTTTTTTTAACCTCCTACCATTTTAAAAATCAACTGTCGTCTATTTTACATTTATTCACAAAATAGTACCAAATTGTTCATAATGATTTGTTCAATTAAGTTATTTTCAATTACATACAGTTGTGTTTGGTTAGCGCTTTATACAATTAACATGGTCGCAAAGCAACTCCGGATGATAAAACTACTTTGTCGCTTTGGGACTTTTATTACGACATGTTTAAGTTTTTTTAACCGGAAGTGTTAGTTATTTCCGGGTTAATAAGCTTGACCTGACTACGACGTTTTCAGTTTTATCTATGGATGCAGGTAGTCCACGCTCTGTTTTTAAAGTTTATATTATTCTGTATGTTATTATAGTTTACACTTTTAAAGGTATAAATTCTGGTGTAATTATCATTCTGTCGCGTTGTGTGTTGCTAGCCGAAGAATTAGCTTAGCGACAGCGAGACTGTAATGAACCAGTTGAGGTGATATTCATTCAACTTCAAAATTGAACTTCGGGATTTAATAATTTATAAGGAGAAACATTTAAAATAAAAAAATCGTAATGTCAAATTCTATAAAACATTCATACAATTGCCATAAATACATTTAAATATATAGTGTTCATGATGCCAGCTAAACAAAATTTAACAAAATTATTAAGCTAATGAAATAAAGTAAAGTGACTCATTATTGAGGTTGGAAAAATATATTAAAAAAACCCGTAATCAGCCGTTAAAAGTAAACTAATAATTAAAACAGACCCCGTAGATTGAAGAGTTTACTTGATGTTTTTATAAACCAGTCTGTGATCTCAGTATTATTTTTTTTCCTCAGAGATGTCTGGAGTTGAAATGGACCCTGACGTGGCTTTAGGACTATTTGAAGAAGGAGCCACTTTGGTTCTCCTTGGAGTTCCTGAAGGAACCGAGCTTGGGCTGGACTACAAGACCTGGGGGGTGGGTCCTCGTTTCCGTGGAATTAAGATGATCCCCCCGGGAATTCACTTCCTCCATTACAGCCCAGCTAACCCCAGCAGTCATGGAGGAGAACTTGGTCCTAAACGGGGTGTGTTCCTCTCCCTGAAGCCTCGTGAGATCCTTCTGGCTCACTGGGACAAAAATGAGGAGGATTTGGACTTTTCAGCTTCGCAGAATGCAGATGAGGTTTCTCGTGTGAGAGCAGGACTTTGTGAACTTGACTCGTACCTGGGGCCATATCCGTACGACACGCTGAGGAAGTGGGTGTCTCTGACAGATAGACTGAGTCAAGAAGTGGCGAGTGCACTGCAGCCTCTGAGCGGACGTGTGTGTTCCTTCAGTGATGTGGTTCCTGAGCTGCAGCTCACGCACACTAAAGACAGAACTGAGCAGAACCTGCCAAGGAACGACACGCAGTGCCAGAGCATGAAGGAAGGGCTGGATAGACTTCCACGCATGAAGCAGAGGGAAGGGACAGAATTCCGGTTCTCTCACATCCCTCACCATGCCTATCCTCCTGGAGCCACGCCTGCTCAGATCACACAGTGCAGCATGGATCTCAGTTATGCCCTCAACCTCCTGCTAGACCGGCATCACAAGGAACAGCCACTCAATGTTCTCGGTAAACGGTTTTACAATTGTATAATTTCATTAACACTACGCCATAAAATCTAAACTATCAAAACAAAAATTCTTTGTGATGCCATGATGTGTGTGTGTGTGTGTGTTTCAGGTGAGCTGCAGTTTGCCTTTGTGTGTTTCCTGATCGGAAATGTATATGAGGCGTTTGAACACTGGAAGCAGCTGCTGCTTCTCCTCTGCAGGAGCGAGGAGGCCATGAGGAAGCACGCCAATCTCTACCTGGGCCTTATCAGTGTCCTCTACCACCAACTTGGAGAAATTCCACCCGACTTCTTCGTCGATATCGTGTCCCAGGACAACTTCCTCACCTCCACGCTACAGGTACAGATGGAGACGAGACGGACCATATGACACTTACGTTTCTGTTGCATCCAGCATTTTTGTAAATGTGACAGCAATTTTTTTTGAGTTTGACCCCAAAAACTGTCCAAAGTTAATATTAAATACAGTGGTACCTTGACTTACAAGTGTCTTTTATAATGAATTTTCCATGATACAAGCTTCGATCCCACCAAAACTCTGCCCCATCTAACCAGCAAAATTTTGTTTTATGAGCTCTGTTGGGAAAATGGCTTTTCCGGGCCGATTAGCCTCGTATTCCTCCGCTCCGAAAACACCGTGTGCAGTGGTTTTCAAATATTTTCTGTGATGCCCTCCTACAGGAAGAAAAAAAAAAAATCCATGTCCCCCACAGTGCCCTGCACGCAACTATAAATAATGTTTACTGCACTTCATACAGTTTTCTCAGTGCTTTTTCCCTACAGCATAATGTGACAATGAGAGCACCACTGCCACCTACTGTAGAGGATGTGCAATTACACTTAATTCTAGTACAGTATGGCAAAAAAGCACGTTCCCCAGTCACCCCCCCCCCCCAGCAACACTCTGCACCCCCCCTTGGGGTTGCACCTCACTATTTGAGAAGCCCTGGCCTTGTGGGACCTCACCACTCGCCTTTCCTTCTGTCATTCGTAGCGTGCACATGCACAAAATTCTCTTCCTCCTTTTCGTACCACCTCATTCCTGCCCGCATGACATCTTTGCCGCAGTCAGTTATCAGAGGGTTTTGTTGACATTGTTTATTCTTCTTTTATTATTACAGATGCTCCCCCACTTACGAACACTCGTTTTACAAACATCTGGAAATACGAACATCAAATTGGAATAAAATCCATAGAAAGATATCAAATATAAGTATGAAATATGTTTAAACGTTATCTTGAGGTACACTTACTACTCGGGTCTGGCAGAGGGGCGGGGCGAATGTGCTTTACACCGATACATTTCTGAACTCCTGCCAAAAGTTTTAAAGAAGAAACAAATTGACTCCAGTATTATAATGAACTGGATAAGTCAAACTGTAAATCTGATCAGCTGTGCTGTGCTTGAGAGGAACCAGGAGTTTAAACGTATAAGTGTTATATTCAGTCATATAATATAAGTGTTTAATTTCATCTCCCCCACTCGTATGAACTTTCCACCTGTGAGCCGGTAATGTGCGCATGCTGCTGTCAGAGGTCAGCACGTCTTTCACCATTCCAGCTACGCGCGGTTGCCACGTACCTCCAGATCCTACACAGATAACTTCATTCATAACTTCTGGGATCGGGGACTGGAACCGGTGGGTTAAATGGTGTGCCTTGGTGATGCTGAGTGGTTTTGATATGCAGGATGATGTTTACTGCGGTGTCACTCACGCGAGGAATGGTGTCATTAACAATGATTTGTGATGGTCATGATTTAACACCATAAAGACTTTTAAAGCTTCAGGCATGCAGGCCAGCAGCTTGAGTCGAGTCGGGTCAACGTGGGGCTGAGTGAGACACAAACTATGAATCATCTTGGGAAATGATTAACAAATAATCCACCAATCAAACAGAATTATCTAGGAAGCATCACACACACTTAAAATAAATAAATAAATCAGATTTATCTTCAGGTCGAAGTTTGATTCTAATTCTGCAGTGCTCCTTCCAAGGGCAACCGAAAACTGATCAGTTCAATTGTCAAGTTGTAGTGTGTGTGTGTGCGCGTGTGTGAGAGAGAGAGAGAGAGAGAGAGAGAGAATATGCTTTCAATTAGACTGAGCTCAAGAGCATCATTACACCGTGCGATCAGTTATGTAATAACTCTGTGAGAGAGAGATTGTATACAGTACAAACTTGTATAGGTTACTTATACAAGGAGTCAACATACGTTCCCCTCTAAAGAATGCCCTGTAATGACTTACAAACAAATTCATCTAACGAATAGCCACCTGGAACCTAACTCGTTCGTGTCTGTATTTATTAATCTTAATGTACATTTATTATTATGAAATATTTGTTTTTATGTTTATCTTTAATATATTAGGTCAAATATTGTGTTGGGTTATATGAGTCTGGGCGGGGGTTGGAATGGATTAATTGGTTTTTCTATTATTTCCGATGGGATTTTTTAATTTTATCTAATGAACATTTTGACTTACGAGCTCACCCTCAGAATGGATTAATTTCATAAGTGAAGATACCGCTGTATTTAAGTAGTTTAAACCAAAATGCCAACATAGCATTAGCATGTATCTCTGTGATCCAGTTTCTTGACTAATCTTTAAAAATTCTCCTTTTCAGGATTTCTTTCAGTTCGCTGGTTCTCCTGGTGTTGATGCTACTCTACGTAAACGAGCGGAGAAGTTTAAAGCCCATCTGACCAAGAAGTTCCGCTGGGATTTTGACGTTGACCCAGACGATTGCGCGCCAGTGGTGGTGGAGCTTCCAGAAGGTGTCACAGTGGACTGAGGTCGGCATGATGTTCTGGAAAATATAGTAGCGAAATAAACAGAGACAGTAAAGTACTTCTGAGGACATGGACATTACTCATCATCGTTATCAATGTGCGCAATTTAAACCCCTACCAGAAAAGCTACAGTTTGGTTAAAAATAAAATATGAACTTTATTTAATATCTCACTTTACTCCACACACACACTCACATACTGGAGGTTCCCAATATCTCACTTTACTCCACACACACTCACATACTGGAGGTTCCCAGTGGGCTAAGAATGTCTTGAGTTCAAATCTCAGGCTTTGGTGGAGTTTGCATGCTCTCCCCCTGCATGTGTGGGTCTCCTCCAGGTTCTCCAGTTTCCCTCCACAGTCCAAAAGACATGCACATTACTCTGGCTATTTCAAATTGCCCCTAGATGTGAGTGTAAAATGGTTGATTGTGTGTTAGCCCTGCGATGATCTGGTAAGCTGTTCAGGGTATACAGTACCTTGTCTTCACCCATAGTCGACTTACTTAGACTTTTCAGCCTCTCCGTGGTCCTAGTAGCATTCAGTGGCAAACAAAATGAATGAATCTGTCTGTCTTCCTTTCGGCTTTTTCCCTTTTACTTGGAAGTCGCCACAGCGAATCATCTGATTCGCACATTTAATTTGGCAGAGGTTTTTACGTCGGATGCCCTTCCTGTCACAACCCTTTTAGCAAGGGACAGAAACACGCTGACGACTTTGCAGCTACTCTTTACGAAAGTCAGCAATGGTTCTTTTACATGCCTCACACCATAGACAGTGAGAGACATGGCCTGCCTTTGATAACCCAGTTAGCTGCACTGGGGGGGGACAGTGACAGCCTTGTGGCGAGTGGGACTCGAACCCCCAACCTTTGGATCAGCGATACAGCGCCCTATACCACTAGACCAGCACTACCCCTTAAAGAAAATGAATGAATAACACTGTATATCAAGTTGATTAAATATATAAAGAAATATTTGTCAACTGTTGCATGAGCAATGAAAATCAGTTTAGCAGCAATTACTATATACGCCCTCTACTTATGAAGACCCCTGGGTAGGAAATCCACCGATTACGAAGATCATTTTCCTAAGTTTCCATCCCCGGGATACGAAAACAACCCCCTCTTACGAAAAGAAATTCAAACGCGCGCGAGTTGCTCTCTCATTGGCTGTCTCTCAACACCCCGCCCCGCTGGCCTCCCAGATAGAGACAGAAGGAAGCTTAACCCTTTAGTTTTTAGTTTAGTTTTTTTAAGTTGTTTAATTCAGTAAATGTTTAATAAATGTGGTGCATTTGAGCTCATCTGGAATTCCGATCCCTCAAGGAATCAAATTAAAGTTGAGTTTGTCAAGCAGGGAATGTGCTTTGAATTCCACGTCTTGTGGGCGTGGCCCGCAGCGAGAGAGAGAGGTGTGTGTGTGTGTGTGTGTGTGTGTGTGTGTGTGTGTGTGTTAATAAAAAATGTTTAATAATGGTTTAATTAATAAATGTTAAATGTTTAAATGGTTTAATAAATACTTTTCTTTTATTTTTAACACGCACTTCATACAAAATTGGTGTAATTTTATCATTTTTAAAGGGTTTATGGGGTTTATCCCATCCAAAGACTGGAGCCTTGGAACGAATTAGGCGTTTAATGTGTAAAATGCGACCCCTACTTACAAAATCCCCACGTTACGAAAAAGGCTCTGGAACGGCTTAATTTCGTAGGTCGGGGGCCGACTGTATTAAAAAGAAAATGCACAAAATACAACTAAGTAACTACATTAAGCTATATATGTGCATATTATGCTATATACATGTATCCTACATACACATACCTGTATATACAGGGATCCATCACTACTTCCAGCTTCAATTCAGCCGGCTTCAGTGCATCGCCTTTTTTTTTTTTTCTATTAAATAATTCATCAAATTAAAAAATAAGGAAATGATGGAAAATGTCCCAAGTCAAGGCCAATTATGGGGACTGAGGAGACAAGTTTATCGTTTAGAAATAGGAATGCTGTCCTGCTGTCCCATTCTTGTCTAATGCAGACCTCAAACTGTTCAACTGTCTCGGGCCTTTACTGTACCTTCCTCTTTATGATGCGCTAAATGTTCTGAAAGGTGAAAGATCTGGACTGCAGGCTGGCCATTTCAATACCCGGACCCTTTCCTACGCAGCCATGATGTAATTAATGCTGCATGTGCTCTGGCATTATCATGTTGAAAATTGCAAGGTCTTTGAAAGAGACGACGTCTGGATGGGAGCATATGCTGTTCTAGAACCTGAATATACCTTTCTGCATTGGCGGTGCCTTTCCAGATGTGCAAGCTTCCCGCGCCACACGCACTCATGCAACCCCCATCCCATCACAGATGCAGGTTTCAGAACTGAGCGCTGATAACAACTTGCGTTGTCCTTGTCCTCTTCAGTCTGGATGACATGGTGTCCCAGTTTTCCATAAAGAACTTCGAATTGTGATTCGTCTGACCATAGAACAGTTTTCCACTTTGCCCGCACTCCATTGTAAATGACCCCCGGCCCTGTGCTTCTCGGTCCTGTTTTGAAATGGTTTCTTCTTTGTTTCCGCTGGCAACGGCAGATGGCACGGTGGATTGTGATCACTGACGATGATTTCTGGAAGTATTGCTGAGCCCATTCTGTGATTTCCCTGACTGTAGCATTCCTGTTTGTGGTACAGTGTCTTTTAAGGGCCCGAAGATCATGGGCATCCAGTATAGTTTTTCGGCCTTGACCCGTACGCACAGATTGTTCCAGATTCTCTGAATGTTTGGATGATGTTCTGCACTGTAGATGATGATAACTTCAAACTCTTTGCAATTTTTTGCTGGGAACACCTTTCTGATATTGCTCCACGATCTTCCTGCGCAACATTGGGGGGAATTGGTGATCCTCTACCCATCTTCGCTTCTGAGAGACACTGCCACTCTGAGAAGCTCTTTTTATACTCGGTCATGTTGCCAATGGACCTCATTAGTGGTAATTGGTCTTCCAGCTGCTTGTTATATGTGCAATTTACTTTTCCAGCCTCTTAACCTGTCCCAACTTTTTGAGATTTGTTGACGCCATGAAATTAAAAATCAACATATTTTACCCTTAAAATGATACATTTTCTCAGTTTAAATTTTTGACCTGTGATCTAATGTTCTTTTCGGAATAAAATACTGAAATTTGTCACGTCCACATCATTGCGTTCAGTTTTTAGTCATAGTGTCCCAACTTTTTTGGAATCCTGTTTGTATTGCTAAATCAGTGAACAGAAATAAAATTTCATGCAATGTATGTGTCTTAGAACTAAAACGAAATTTCACTCCAACAACGCAATAAGTGAACTGAACAATTTAATACTTACATACGAGACAGTGAGTATGGATGATTGTGTGTGTCGGTCCTGCGATGGCCTGGCAAGCTGTCGCGGGTGTATCCCACCTTCATCCAAAGATGGCTGAGATGGGCGCTAGCCTCCCTGCAACCATAATTAGGATTAAGCAGTTCAGAAAATAAATGATTGAACATTACAGTCTGTCTGTCTTCCTTTCAGCATTTTTCCCTTTTACTCGGGAGTCGCCACAATGAATCATCTGATTCGCACGTTTTGATTTTGGCAGAGGTTTTTACGTCGGATGCCCTTCCTGTCACAACCCTTTTTAGCAAGGGACAGAAACACGCTGACGACTTTGCAGCTACTCTTTACGAAAGTCAGCAATGGTTCTTTTACATGCATCTCACCATAGACAGTGAGAGACATGGCCCGCCTTTGATAACCCAGTTAGCTGCACTGGGGGGGGACAGTGACAACCTTGTGGAGAGTGGGACTCGAACCCCCAACCTTTGGATCAGCGATCCAGTGCCCTATCCCACTAGACCACCACTGCCCCCTTGATTGAACATTACAGTATATATCATTAATGGGTTGTGCCCAGTTTATCCACTAGAGGGCAGAAGAAATTTAGAAACGGTCAAATTATATACAATATAATGTGAATGAACATACAGTGATACCTCTGCTCACGAACATAATTGGTTCCCAGAAAGTGTGTGTACGGCGAAAAGTTCGTCTTCCGAACATTTATTTCCCAAAAGAAACCATTAAAATGAGAATAATCCGTTCCCAGGTCCCCATAAAACATAATTTTCTACTAAATAAGCCTTAAAACTACACAAAAATATACCTTATTTTATGTATAATAAATGTGCTATTGTATTGTAATTAAAGAAATAAACTGTACTGTATAATAAAGTGGTTTTATTTACCTTTGTGATGGTAGTTGATGGCTTGATGGAATGGAGTGGGAGGAGGAGGGAGGGAGGGACTTACTGTTTGGAAGGAGTGTTTGGAAACGCCTACTGTTTGGACGCACCCTTAATAGCTTCCTTGTTCTTAAGGATGGGAGCAATGGTAGACTTAGCGTACTGGTACTGGGACGCTGAGTCACACAAACGCACACCTCGTTCGTGTTTTTCAATGATCTCCGCCTGTGCTGGGGTCTTTTTCGGCCCCATAATAGCAAAAGTACACTCAATATGGTCCAAAATGTCTATCAAACACAAACCACTTCCGCACTCAAAGAAAGGGGGTGACGAACTGTGACGCCGTGAGCGTGCGTCAGCTTCTCGTGGCCGCCACCGTCGCGCTGTTCGACCGCGTGGTTTGGTTCGTCCGCCGAAAACTAGTTCGTCAGCAGAGACTATATGCTCGCAAATTTAATGTTCTTGAGGCGAAAAGTTTGTGAGCTTAAGCGTTCGTCAGCGGAGGTTTTACTGTATTCCTATTTTAATTTGCTACAGAGTGTTTTTTTGGTGTTTCTTTGAGCTCACGTTCTCATCTGGATCGTTTCCCACACCATGATACAAACGTCTGGGAATTAAGACCTTAATGCATTTGGAGGAAACCAGGCCTTGTTCCCACCCTGAGATTTTTCGCACTCAGTGTTAAAATGAATAGAGATGTCATTTCTGTCAGCCTCCATCCTTTCTTATCTATTAGGATTGATTTAGTGGCCGCGTAACGGCCGTCATGAGCTTCGTCACGGTGTGTGTTCGGGAGAAACTCACACCGCCTGCTTAATTACTCCGAACTCTCCACTTATTCACGGAATCCTGATAAATGAGTAAAAGGGAAAAAACAAAAGCCTCTTCTGACTTTTCTATTGTATCCCTCCTTTCACGTCCCCTCCGTAAGGTCCACTTCCGACAGCCTGTCCTGCTCTGCGCTCCGGCCTCAATGTCCTTCAGTGCTGAAGTACTGAATAGTCCAGCTTTGGTTTGCAAATCAGATTGACACAAGAGACTTTTGTGCTTCAGAAATTCACGGTTGGAAACCGAGCAGCATCTCCTTTAAGTTCAAAGAAGCATTTCAACCAGAAATGACATGACGACCATCTCATTGCTCAGTCAAGACAGGTTTGGTGTGGAAAATTTGAACTTCTGCCAGTCACAAAGAGGAGAAATAAAAAATAGAAAAACCTTTAGAGTGAATTTGAGTAAACATGTGAGTAATATATCAGGAAAAATGTGAGAAAATCTCATCCACAAATAAAGCGTGGGAAAAATAAACTAAACCCATTCCAGTGACAAGCCAACTGCAAGACACACACGTCATCCAACATCTTTATGAGTCTCATAAACATGGAGGATTCTCCAAATTTATTTTTTTTACTCCTCAATTTTTATACAAATACAGTATTAAAAACAATTTGATTACACACACCGCACAGCAGGGGGCGATAACACTGTCCATCATAAACTGCTACATCAAACATCTCAAGATCATTAAAAGCTGCAAGTAACCAAGCAAAGAAGAAGGAAATAAGAAAAGCAGAAATGTATTGTGATATTTACGTAGATCTTCGAAAGCAAAGGTATAAAGAAATGTATGAGTTGGGAAATAGAGTAAAAACAAACTGAGCTACTCGATGCTATGCATCACTTTGTATAATCTCTGCCAGAAACCTGTGTCAACTGTGAGCCCTGAACTTTGACCCAGCTCCTTAAAATCTGGACCATTTCATGATGAGCATTCATTCATTCATTTTCCTTTAATCCTAATTCGGGTCATGCAGAATACCCACTGGACAGCTCGCCAAACCATCGCAAGGCAGAAACATGCTGATGGCTATACAGCTACTCTTGACGAAAGAGCAATTTTTTTTTTTTTTTTTTTTTGCATAAACCTCCTGGATACTTCCTCCAGCAATACTTCCAGAAACCATACACTACCTGGGTTATCAATGAGGTATTTACCATGAGGTATTTATCGATACACTGTCAAAAAGAGTGCATTGTAATTGTTTGTTGGATCATCTTTATCTTTCGTCTCCATGGCATCGATGCTCTGGTTGGTCCAGTCGAGGCTCAGCAACATTAATGTGGTAAAAAAATGCAGGAGCTGATGATCTGTATGTTCTGAATGTGCAGGTTATCACATCAATGTGCTTTTTCCTCCCTGATGGCTCAGATAAAGAATAGCATGAGGAATCATTTTCACATATGTATTGGCCCCCCGTGAGTCCTGACCTGAACCCTATTGAAAGTGTTTGGGATGTGCTGGAGAAGACTTTATGGAAGGGTTCAGTTTTTCCCTCATCGACTCAAGATTCTGGTGAGAATCAAGTCAACTCTGGATGGAAATAAATGTAGTGATGTTTTTTACGTTTGTCGGAACAATGCGACGGTGATCACATGAACAGGAGCAAAAGTAGAACAGCAAAATTTTTTTTGTTGAAATTTTTTTCTCACTGCGAATATGATAAATTACAGAGAATTACTTTGCTGTCCATTTACACTTTCTTGCTGTAGGGAATTCATTCATTCATTCATTTTCTGGACCGCTTAATTCTAATTATGGTCGCGAGGAGGCTGCTGCCCATCTCAGCCGTCTCTGAGCGAGGGTGGGTACACCCTGGACAGCTCACCAGGCCATCGCAGGGCACTGTAGGAAATTGATTTTGATAATGAAGAAACTTTTATAAGTTTGGAAACAAAACAGGAAACAGACTCCTCCTCCTCCTCCTCCTCCTCTAGGGGCAGCAGTGACCTGGTCGTAAGGTGCTGGCTCACTGATCCTAAGGTTGGGGGTTCAAGCCCCACTCTCAACAGGTTATTTCTGCTGTCCCCCCCAGTGCAGCTAACTGGGTTATCAAAGGCCGGGCGTGTCTCTCACTGTCTATGCTGAGAGGTTCATGTAAAAGAACCATTGCTGGCTTTCGTCAAGAGGAGCTGCATTGCCGTCAGCGTGGCGATGGCCTGGCAAGCCGTCCAGGGTGTACCCTGCCTTCGCCCAGAGTCTGCTGAGATGGGTTCTAGCTTCCCTGTGACTCTAGTTAGGATTGAGCGGTTCAGAAAATGAATCAGTTTAATTTTTCAACTCCTTCAATTTTGTTTTATTGGTTGATTGTTTACAGGTTTTTCACACATGGTAAGCACCTCCCCTCCCCCAATGGGATGGTGAGGTTGTGCAGCAGGAGGACAATCCGCCAAAGCAAACAGCGTAAAAAGACACAAAAACACCCTGAGGAAAAGTACGACGAATGGGGATTGAGGCGGCGTGACGTTGTGCTGAGTATGTTTGCTATGTACATCCATCAGCACCGGGCTGTTCGCGGCGTCTGTCAGTGTTCTATTTTCCTTCTGTAAGACCGGGCGGAGCTTCTAATGCAAACGGATGGCTTGTCATGGCTTGTCTCTTTTCCTCTAATTGACCGTGTCCCTGTGATTATACTTGGAGGTCCAGGAATAGACGTGGCGTGGGATAACTGCTGATTTTACTGTCCTTCACCGCAGGGTGTCACCTCATAAACGCTCTGTGCCTGCAGCCGTTCTTTTTTGGATTCCGCACACAGTGTTATTTAAATAACGATTTGTCCCGCTTGTCATTAAATCGTAAATATACACCACAGTCATGTTGTCGTGGAGGAGCACTTCAGGAACGGCTGCGTGATTGATTGTAGGCTTTTCCCCCCATCTCTTCTGCCTTGGTGCATCCACTCAGCTGCCGTTGCTGCCGTTACAGGGTTCATGGCGCTCTGGAGGATTCTGCGATGCGGCCCGGATTAATAAACGCTTCTACAGGAGGGACAGTGAATTCACAGTCATGACTCGAGTGATGCGTTTTCTAGTGCCGCCAAACAGATAAGATAAGATAAGATAAGATACAGCTTTATTAATCTCACAATGGAGAAATTCACTGTTACAGGCTCTTGAGGTATCATCAGTAGGGGGTGCAAAAATAGATACAAGTACAAACATACACACGTACATATATATTATATAAGTAAATAAATAAGTAGATACATAAATAGTATAAATTAATAAACAATAAAAGAAAAGAATGGAGCAACTTTATAGACTGGCCTATATTAAAGTGTAATGTATCTGAGGGCAGAGTAGATGGGTTGATATGGTTCACAGTCAGTGGGGTAGATGTGGTTGATTAAAGTGGGCGGGGTTTTTATTGCACATAACCGGTATTTTCACAGACAGTTACAAAGTGGCGTTGTACAGTCTGACAGCGGTGGGAATGAACGACCTGCGGTAGCGCTCCTTCCTGCACTGAGGATGTCTCAGTCGTCCACTGAAGGAGCTACTCAGCTTCTCTACAGTCTGGTGCAGTGGGTGAGAGCTGTTGACCATGATGGATACGAGCTTTGCTACCATCCTCCTCTCACTCACCTCCTCCACAGAGTCCAGTGGGCAGCCGAGGACAGAGCTGGCCCTCCTGACCAGCTTGTTCAGTCTCTTCCTGTCCCGCTCTGTGCTGCCCGGGGCCCAGCAGATGGCAGCGTAGAGGATTGCAGAGGCTACCACAGAGTCATAAAATGTCCTGAGCAGAGGTCTGCATACTCCAAAGGACCTGAGTCTCCTCAGAAGGTGGAGGCGACTCTGGCCCTTCTTGTACAGGGTGTTGGTGTTGTGGGACCAGTCCAGTTTATTGTTAAGGTGAACGCCCAGGTATTTGAAACTGTTCACTATCTCAATGTTCTGTCCCTGGACGTTCACTAGTGATTGTGTGTGTGTGTGTGTGTTAGTGTGCCTCTTCTGAAGTCGACCACCATCTCCTTCGTCTTCCTGGTGTTCAAGAACAAGTGGTTGCGCTCACACCAGTCCACGAAGTCAACGATGACCAGCCACGATGTAACTCGAGACGCTGAACATAAACTTTAGTTTCCAAACATTTTCATTCATTTTCTGAACCACTTAATCATAATTAGGGTCACGGGGAGGCTGGCGCCCATCTCAGTTAACTCTGGGTGAGAGCAGAGTACACCCTGGACATCTTGCCAGGCCAGAAACACGTGTAGCTGGTGTGTCTTGTACAGCTTTCTGGCCACAAGCTTCAGCACCATGAGGCTTTGGTCCAGTCTTACCTGATGGCATACACATATGTCTAAGTGACAGAAACTTCATGATCTGGTGGCAAAAGCCATCTCTTGCTGTTCTTGGCTCTCATGGTACCTCAGGGGATGCAGCGCTGTTTGTTTCCGACCCGGTGAAGACCTGTTACATTGTACAGTAGATATACTATATATCTTGAAATCAGTGTTGTCCAGTAGGCCCCTGTTTCACATTCATTATTCACCAGATCCCAGACACATCTTGCCAGTAATTGGCCTCTGAACTTGTGGTCTATGTCCGCCAAACCGCTGGTTCACCTGTTGCATGTCAGGCAGTAGTCTGACCATGAGTCAGGTCCACCAGAAATTAACCTAAGCAAATAGACAAGGGAAAAAAAAAAATGCATGGCAGCCGTATAACCAGCAGATGCCTTTACCCAGTGGTTTCTGTTCCAAGTTTGGTGGGCGGACAGACTTCACCTGACAAGGAGCACATTCGCTGGACGAAAAACGGGACAAGAACCACATGCAAACCGAGGCAAGCGTGAACGCTTTCCTTCATGGGGTGTCTGCCGCTTTGAGAGGTTTTGTGAAGTTGGTTGAGTCTTCTGGACCTCAGGTGCCATCAGGATGTCTGTGATTACTGGCGGCCGTGAAGTTCATTCTCCTGTGTTCCTAACGATGGTCTCTAGGTTCTACCCAACTGCTCCTGGGTCTGTCTCAGCACATTGTTTTACTCATCATGGCCAATACGAGGCTCCTGTCCAAAAAATCCCCTGGCTGTGTGAGCGATGTGACTGAAGTAATTTATTGTCAGCGGAAAGGATCCGCTGTCCAGAGAATCTCTGATGCTCCACTAACGCTCTAGATGACCTTCTGGTGCCACACTTCATAACCAAGACAGTTTCCTTCAGCACAGGCTGAGTTGGTTAAGTAATGAAGATGATCTCATAGCGGACATGTTCCTGCAGACAGCAAACATGAGCAGTCTGGTCTTGACTGTGCTTGGTCATGAAACCGTACCGTATTTCGCACATACTAACGTTTCTGCTTTTCAAGATAATTACAAACTATTAGTTTTATCGTGACGCTTTTATTACTCCTCACATGGTGTACTCTGTAATCAGCGAGGTGTTTATTCACCTGTGTAGTTTGTGCACATCAGGAGGCTTAAATGCTGTGTCCACTAGAGGGCAAGAGATCTTCTTTGTTCACTGCTGTTGATTTTGCATGAACAGGTAAAGATAAAATAGAGTGAAGGTGGCAGGTGCTGAGAGAGCTACGGTAACATGTGTCTCGTGAAAATGATATAAAGAGCAGCCGCATCATCAGCGGCGTCGGAAATAAAATCTGGTTTATTTCCTTCATCCTGTCATCATCACAAACACTAAATGGCTGCCACACACGTTGATCTGATGATGTGTTACTTTAAATGCGGCTCCTGCTGTTTATACTGAACTCAGAACACACAGTTTATAAACTACTTAAAACTGAGGTACGTCTCTGTGCTGATGCTGATGTTCCTGATTCCGAGCGTCTGTTTAGACTTCCAGGGCAGGAATTTTACCCTTAACTTTAATTCACCTCCTGTAATTTCCTGCTTAAGAATCAAATCAATTTCATCATCATCATCATCATTATCATCATCACCATCATCATCATCACCAATATTATCATCATCACCATCATCGTCTTTATCATATCTGTCATTATCTGCATCATGTCCATCACCATCATCTCCATCATCATGATCAGCTCCATTATCGTCATCATCACCACCTTCTCCATCTTCATCATCATCATCATCATCACATCATCATTATTTTCATCATCATGATCATCTTCATTATTATCATCACCATAATCATCTTCATCATCTCTGTCATTATTATCTTCATCATCTCCATCATTACCACTATCTCCATCATTATCAGCACCATCATTTCCGTCATCATCATCACCATCTTCATTATCATCTTCATCATCTCTGTCATCATCATCATCATTCTCACCTCCACTACCCTTTCCATCATTATCATCACCATCTTCTCCATCTTCATCATCATCTCTGTCATCATCTTCTCCATCATCATCATCACCACCACCATCTCCATCATCATCATCATCATCACCATAATCTCCATCTTCATCATCATCATCATCATCATCGCCACCACCATCTCCATCATTATCATCACCATCATCTTCATCATCATCATCATCATCATGATCATCTCCATTATTATCATCATCACCATGATCATCTTCATCATCTCTGTCATTATTATCTTCATCATCTCCATCATCACCATTATCAGCACCATCATTTCCATCATCGTCATCACCATCACCATCTTCATTATCATCTTCATCATCTCTGACATCATCAGCATCATCCTAACCACCACTACCATTTCCATCATTATCATCACCATCTTCTCCATCTTCATCATCATCTCTGTCATCATCTTCTCCATCATCATCATCATCATCATCATCACCACCACCACCATCTTTATCATTACCATCACTATCTTCTCCATCTTCATCATCATCTCTGTCATCATCAACCACATCACCACCACCATCTTCATCATTATCATCGTCATCTTTGTCATCATCATCATCATCACCATCTCCATCATTATCATCACCATCATCTCCGTCTTCATCATCATTATCATCATCATCTTTGTCATCATCATCATCACCATCTCCATTATCATCACCATCATCTTCATCATCTTCATCATCATGATCATCTCCATTATTCTCATCACCATGATCATCTTCATCATCTCTGTCATTATCATCTTCATAATCTCCATCATCACCACTATCTCCATCATTGTCAGCACCATCATTTCCATCTCCATTATCATCTTCATCATCTCTGTCATCATCATCATCATCATCATCATCATCATCATCATCAACAACATCATCACCATCATCACTACCACCATCATTTCCTTCATTATCATCACCATCATCTCCATCTTCATCATCATCATCTCTGTCATCATCATTGCCATCATCATTACCATCTCCATCATAATCATCATCACCACCATCTTCATCATTATAATCACCATCATCTCCATCTTCATCATCATCTTAATCTTCATCATTATCACCATCATCACCACTATCTCCATCATTTTCATCATTATCCTCACCATCACCACCATCTCCATCATCTCCATATTCTTCATCATCATCATCTCTGTCATCATCTCCATCATTATCATATTCATCATCTCTGTTATCATCATCCTTATCAACATCAACTTCATCATCATCATGTAGACAAACTGACTGAGTTTCTCCTACACCTGGACCTAATTATGCTGTAATACTGTACAGACTCCAGTGAGATTAGAAATAAAACTTTATTCAACCTCTGGATTATAAATCAACCTCTGGATTATAAATCCAGCCTCAGCTCTGTTCACATCTTCTGTGTTAAAGACCCCCAGATGAATCCATTTTTAAAATGTGCACAAATTTCTTGGCTTGATCTGATCTGAGGAGGGCAGATCATCATTCTCTCTCCTTGCATCAGACAGTGCAGTCCATGTTCTGGCCTGAACGTGGACTGGATCATCCGGACAAGTCACCGTATGTCTCTTTGTTGTGTTTGGAGAAGTAGAACGGTTTAAGAGCATTGAGCTGACACGGGAAATCGAACCGGGTTTTTTCCCTGAGTGTTGCTTGGATCACTGACGAGTTTCAGTCACGTAAATGTTCATAGAGTGACATAAAACCCATATAAACTCTTTCTGACAAATGACATAAGCCTGCATAAACATTTAAGAAAACGGTTCCAACAAGCATAAAAACAGGTTCTTTAAGGGTTCACTGGAAAAGTTAAAGGTTCTTATCAGGAAAGCTTCTTTTTTCAGGTTCTTCATGGTCCCAAGAATGAAAAACCTTTGGAAAAACTCTTCAAGAAACTTTTTATTTCTAAATAACTAAATTCAAAAGTGATACAAACATTAAATGTTGGTTCTCTACATTGTTGGAGGGTTTTACATGTAACTTAATGCTATAGTATATAGTATATAATACCAATGCTACTTTATACACAGCACTGTAAATTAATCAGGTGATGCATCCAAAGGTTCTTTAATGGTCCATCTGAATCAAATATTAAAGGTACAGTGTGTAAAAATTAGTGGTATCTTGTGGCTTCTCTCCTCCCCTTTACAAGCCAATGTGACTCCAGGCTACTGGGAGTAGGGAAGTTCAGTGTGGACGAATGTGCCCTGGCTCCCTCTCGGTACCTGAAAAACCTCTTCTTAAATCCTGAAAAGGAACAGTCAACGGAGCTCTGGCAACCCATCCCACCAGGGTTCCACAATCTTGGATGAGGTTCCGAGGTCTTGTTTTCTCCTGTTAGAAACTTGGACCACTTGCAGAAAGTGAAGATATTTTAGTGAGGTTTGTTCCAAACACGATTTGCACAGGATGTGAAATGCTGGAAGGACGTCATCAAAAGGTCTTCAAAGAGCTTCAGTATCTCATCTGGAGACACCGAACCCCTCACTGCAGGTAGTGCTACTTGAAGACCAATTGTTACTGAGGAAGTTCATCCATTCCGGTATGATAGGACAAGGATCTATGAGGAACGACAAGCGGCAAGACATGAACAATGATTCAATCCCTCAACACGTGGAGGTCATTTCTCATGCCTGCAATGCTTCTACATCTGCCGGGCCCATATTGGTTTATGATCATTTCCACAGATGTTTGCAGTGTAAACTCTTGTTCTTCTCAATATCTAGAACCTCTCAGAAGTTTTTATATTTGACTTACTTGCTACAACTAGGTCCCAGAGTTCTTCAAGGGTGAAGTCCAATATGGGGCTGACAGATCCTTGTCCTGTCATGCTGGAACAGATGATCTCAAGAACATTAGTATGTTCTTGATTTTCCCCTCAGAGTGCCATTAATAAAGTTTCTGAGGTGGATGTTTCCATGTTTGGGGTTTTATTACTACTGCAACCATTTTTTTGGATGTGAAAGAGCATTGAATTACCCACTAAAGTCTCAAATAAACAAAACAAAACAAAAAAAAAACCCAAACCTTGTGGAACTTGGAAACAATTCATACAGCACCTGCTTATTGCTTATTATAAATTCCTGGGGACCTGCATGGTGGTCTCATGATTATCTCATTCTTCTCACAGCAAGAAGGTCCTAGGTGTGAGTGTCAATAGAGATTTGAGTGTCGTCCCTGCAATATGCTGGTGAACTGTTTAGGGTGTAACCCGCCTTCACCCAGAGTCAGCTGACCCTAGTAGGACTTAACGCTTTAGCAAATGAATGAATGAATGAATATTTTGTTGAGAATATCGAGAACTTGTCAGATGATTGTAAGGCTCTGTGGATATGGAGGTTTTACTTTAAGGTGATTCCCAAGAGGAACATTTGAAGAACATTTGAGGGCTCCTAATTAAAAAACAGGCGGCATGGTGGCGTAGTGGTTAACACGTCCACCTTACAGCAAGAAGGCCTGGGTTCGGTTACCAGCCTGGGCGTTTCTGTGAGGTTTGCATGTTCTCCCTGTGCTCGGGTGGGTTTCCTCTGGGTACTCCAGTTTCCTCCCATGGTCCAAAAACATGCACAGTAGGCTATTTGGCTGTTCTAAATTGCCCGTAGGTTCGGTTCGCATCGTGCAGAAGACAATGGCAAACCACTGCACTATCCTTGCCAAGAAAACCTCCATGAAGATGATAATCAAGGTGTTATCCTTCATGGCAGGTCGCTAAGAGTCGTCCTACGACTCAGAAGGTACCAGACCAGAATAGAAAAACCTCCAAATTATTGCTCATGGTTTTAGAACCCAGAGGCACTCTTCTTCTGTTTTAAACTCATTGACCTGATGACATCATTGTTGTATTATTTTTGTAAGATGACCTTCATGTGTTTCGTGTTCCTCTCGGCTTCACGTCGCCATGTTTGCATCATTTTCATTGAAATCGTTTTGTGTTATAATCTCATCTGGAGCTCTTGCTTGCTTTGTAATGTCTCTGTGTTGATAAAAATCTTGGAGAACACGCGACGGCTTGAAAATATTCTTTTTATCGATCATCCGTGATGTTTATGATGATCTTTACGGCAATTAAAGCTCGTAAATCAGGCTGTGAAACTCTTGGAGTCTACAACAGAAAGCGATTGTGTTTTAACGATCATCCTCGGCATGTCTGCTGTTTATTTTGTTTTAGGGTTGCAGTTTCTGGATTTCATTTTTAATGCACGTTTATGATTAATTCTGACTAAGGGAAGATTTTTGGGGAAGAAATTCTATTGGTGAGTAAATGTTTCCAGGAGACTGAAAGAAAACACAGACTGAGCATGAGGCAGTATTTTCTTTCAAAATTTAAACACAAAAATTTTCTACATTTACATCATTTGGCAGATGCTCTTATCCAGAGCGACTTACAGTTATCATTTTAATACAACTCAGCAACTGAGGGTTAAGGGCCTTGCTCAAGGGCCCAACAGTGGTGAGAGTGGTGACAGAACCGCTGACCTTTGGATCAGTAACAAAACACCTTAACCACTATTCCACCACCGCCTCTTCTTGAAAAAACAACTTCACTTAGAAATTTACACACAGGAAGCTCACATTTATCACTTTCAGGTACTAGAACAATTAATTATTTATTTTTCCTGGATTGGTGAGCTAGCGAGCGAGGACAAGCTCGTAAGCAAAAAGTTCGTTACATGAAACAATTATTCCCATAAGAAATAACAAAAACCAATTAATCTGTTCCAACCCCCTCCCAAACTCATATAACCTGCCACAAACACGTATATTTGACCTAATAATAATAATAATTAAAAAAGAATAAAGAATAAGTCAATTAACCTTTCCGATCATCAACTGCGGTGAACATGTCACGTGGGCAGGCATGAGGTGGTGCGTAACTGAGGAGGAAGAGAACTTTATACATGTGCATGCTATAAATGTCAGCGAGGAAAGGCTCATGGTGAACTCCCACAAGGCCAGTGCTTCTCAAATAGTGGGGCACGCCCTCCAAGGGGGTGCAGTGTGATGCTGGGGGGGGGTATGACCCTGGAGAACGTGCTTTTTTGCCATATTGTACTAGAATTAAGTGTAATTGCGCATCCACTACATTAGTAGACAGTGGTGCTCTCACTGACGCGCCCTGGTGGAGGGAAAAAGCACTGAGCAAACGATATGAAATGTAGTAAACACTATTTATAGTCACGCTTGGGGTGCTGGGAGGCGGGGGAGGGGTGAAATGTTGTTTTTTTCTTTCGTTGAAGGGGCATCAAAGAAAATAAATGAGAAGCACTGCACAAGACGTTCTCGGAGCGCGAAGGAACACACGTGGAAGAATATGAGGCTAATCGGCCCGGAAAAGCCATTTCCCCAGCAGAGCTCGTAAATCAAAATTTTGCTCCTTGGATAGGGCAGGAATCGAAGCTCGTATCATGGAAAATTTGCTATAAAAGACACTCGTAACTCAATGTACCACTGTGTTAGCCTGCTAAGAGTATGATACATTACTAGCATAGTTTTAGCATAATGTGCTAAACAATCTATGTATTTATGTATCATTTTAAAATTTACTAAGGGGCGGTTCAACATTTTCAACATTTTCCCAAGTGTACAGAGAGTACTCTTTTTTTGACCCCAGAAAGTGTACAAATAAATGTTGATGATCTCATGGCAGGATTTTTTAGGAAGATATTCAACAAAACAATGGTCAAACCTCTTTTAGAAAATAAATCAATGTATTTCCTTGATCAATACCTCTTTTATACACCAGTCAAAAAATAATGAAATCAATAAAAACATAATTTTAAAGAATTCTTTTTAATGACACCTCCTTTAATATTAACATTAAGACATTTGGTTTTAATAATATAAATGTCATTGTTTTTAAGAATATTATTTTATATTAAAATATCATTCAAAATGTCTGCATTTTGCTAGTATAAATAAATGTCTGCATGATGGTATAAACAGCTTGGGTTTTTGTACACAACTGTTGGCCGTGTCACACAATACTTCAGTAAAATTTCAAAGTCCTTGAAACGCTCCATCGTAGCCTTAAACTTTAAAAGCTTTAAGTGTTAACACTGGTGTTATGTCAAGCAGAGCGAATCAAACGATGTTGTCGTTGTTGTTGTGCGTGTACTGCGCTTAGGTGGTTAGCGAATAGCGCATTGAGAGTTTCAAACGTACACGCACAAAAAATATATATGTATATATATTCACGAGCACATGTATTATTGTTGATCGACATTTTTATAATATTAAAAGCGTACACAGACGTCTTACCCCTCCCCCCAGCGTACGTTTTGTATGCTTAGCAAAATGTTGAAAATGTTGACTGACCCCTAAATGATACGGGAACAAATGACAGTCACAGACAAAAGCATTCACTGATTTAAACCCCTGAGAAAAATGAATGTCAATAATGATAGAAAAAGATTCATTGGCTCGAACTTCTGAATTATACAAGCGGAACGAAACACATCCAAAGCCGAAGATTTGTTGATTTTGTTTCACTGTATGTGTGAGGATGATTTGCATTCATAGTAGAAAACCTCACTCATTCCAAAACTGCACAGTGGTTAGCATGGTTAGCATGGTTAGCATATCCGTCTCACAACAACAAGGTCCTCGGTTGAAGTCTCTTGTTCGGCGAGGGCGTTTCTATGTAGAGTTTGTATTCTCTCCCATGTGCCGACACTCACACTCACACCAGGGACACTCAAACCCAGGACCTTATTGCCTTGTGTTGCCTTAGACGTGAGTACAGGAGACATGAAATCAGAGCTCTGGAGTCCTGGTGAGATGGAGAGGAAGTCCAAAAAGCAAAGCAGAGGAAGTTCTGGATATGAAGATAAATTTCAGCTGTGGATCGGAGGTTTCGTACTAAGTTGCTTTGATATCAGAAACTAAAGCGCTGTTATTATCCTCGAGTCTGTTTGGCATTCATATTTTCTTTCTTTTTTTCTGTTGAAAAGATGGTCATAATGTAAGATTCCTGCCATGTTTTCATGCATTTCGTCCGTTCGGCAGGGGTTTTGTTCTATTGTCAATCTGGTTCTGATATATCGAAACATGGATGTGTGCCGAGCAGACGACTTTTTGTTGGTTTCCTCCCGAAGGAATGGAAACTCTGTCAGTTATGAAATTGCTGCTCCAGAATGTTGAGTTCGTAAAGCAGCGTGTTCCTTTTTCCACTAAGCAAAGTGGCCGCTGAGAAGCACCACCACTAAGTGTGTATGAGGGAGAAAAAATTTCTATATGTACAGTATATAAGAATAAGTCAACTAACCCTTTCGGTCATTGACTGCGGCAAAGATGTCACTTGGGAGTAAAGATGTCACATGGGCAAGCATGAGGTGGTATGTAACAATGAAGTAGGAGTAGGAGAATTTTGTTAATGGGCACGCTATGAATGCCAGTGAGGAACGGTATGTGTTGAGTGCCCACAAGGCCAGTGCTTCTCAAATAGTGGGGCGTGCCCCTCTTGGGGGGTCACGGTGTGATGCCAGGGTGGGCACGTATGTTTTTTTTGCCATACTGTACTAGAATTAAGTGTAATTGCACATCCTCTACAGTAGGTGGCAGTGGCGCTCTCATTGTAACACAATAGTGTAGGGAAAAAGCACCGAGCAAACGATATGAAGTGCAGTAAACATTATTTATTGTCACGCGCGGGGTTCTGGGGGGGGGGTTCTTCCTATAGGGGCCGTGACAGAAAATAATTGAGAAGCACTGCACAAGGCGTTCTTGGAGCACAGAGGAATACACATGGAAGAATACAAGGTTAATTGGCACGGAAAAGCCATTTCCCCAGCAGAGCTCGTAAATCAAAATTTTGCTTGTTGGATGGGGCAGTTTTTTGGTGGGAGTGAAGCTTGTATCATGGAAAATTCACTTTAAAAGACACTCTTAAGTCAAGGTACCACTATATACAGTCGGCCCTTGACTATTCGCGGTTTTGATTTTGACATCTGTGCTCATCTAATTCTGTTTTCTTTCCGCTCCAGCTGAGGGGCTGCTCATGGCTCACACCTGAATTCACTCTTGTCATCTACTCCCAATAAACACAAGCACGCTCACCTCTGCGCCAGAAGATTAACTCGCATCAAGTCCCTGCTTCGTTGTACTGTATTCTCTAACTCTGTTCTCTGCTCACTCCGGCTGAGGGACGTGGCTGAGCTGCTCGGGCTGAATGCAGTTCACCTCAATGAAAGTGCGCTGCTTAAGTGCTTCCCCTTTGAATAATAAATCCACTCTGCCATCTCACGCTGTATTCTGGGACCGTCTGAAAGTTCATTACATCATTACGTCACACTTTTATGTTCTTTATGTACTTGTTTAGTACTCAACCTTCACACAAGCACCATACGTCACTGGTGTCAAGCGCCTACATTCGATGGAGCGCCTCACAGATAATGCAATGCCCCCCTCTAGTGGTCGTGTGATAAGCATTTTTAACCATTAATGTGTTTTTGTTGATTTAAGCCTTCCTTTCTGTTTGTAACTTGACTCTTTCAACGACCGTACAAGAATTCCTATGTGTGTAAAAGCAAAGCACAAATGGCAATTAAAAATCTTGAATCTTGAGTTTGTTGTAGCTCTTATATATATATATATATATATATATATATATATATATATATATATATATATATATATATATCTCATATCATCATCTCATCTCTCTCATCTCTTGCTGTTGTGGACACTCCACATAGCGCTATCACAAAAGCTGACCAGGTTTCTCGGTCTTGTGCAAGCCTCTTTGCTTCTTCGAAGGTGACTGATGTTCCTTTAAGATCTTTGGTCACAGTGTACTTCCATCGCATCCTTTGTCTCCCAGGTCTTTGTCTTCCAGAAGATTCCCAAAAGAGCAGTCTCCTCGGTATACGAGTAGGGGCCATGCGGACAACATGTCCAAACCATGACAGCTGCTTCCTTCGAAGTAAATTTATATATATGGCTGTAAGAGACATAAACTTTGTCATTGTACTGTTGTGCAAGACAACAAAGCAACAAGATTATGATACATAGGGGTTGCCACAGAAAATCATCTGCCTTCATCTCATCCTGTCCTCTATATCTTCTTCTCTTACACCAATTACCTTCATGTCTTTCTTCACCACATCCAAAGTTCAGTAAAGGGGAATAGGTGGAGGTCAAATGATCAGACAAACAACACAGAAGAGATAATCCAAAAGGTTATCTACAGAAATTACAATTTAAACAAACACATCCCGCACAGAGCAGTACTGAGTGCGACTCTATGTCCTTTGCTGTAAGCTTTTATAAATTAGGGCGGCACAGTGGTGTAATGGTGAGCACATCCACCTCACAGCAAGAAGGCCCTGGGTTCAATTCCCAGCTTGAACATTTCTGTGTGGAGTTTGCATGTTCTCCCCGTGCTTGTGTAGGTTTCCTCCGGGTTCTCCGGTTTCCTCACACAATCCAAAAACATGCACAGTATGTTAACTGGCTGTTCTAAATCACTCCTAGGCATGAATGGTTGTGTGATGATGGCCTGACGAGCTGTCCAGGGTGCACCTTGCCCTCGCCAGGAGTCCGCTGAGAGGGGTGTCAGCCTCCCCCTGACCTGTTCCTTAGGAGTAAGCGGTTCAGAAAATGAATGAATGAATAAGTGTGTAGATTCGACTCAGCCCTGTCACACCTCACCCCGTCTGTGTACTCGCTGTGGCCATGCTGTGACCTGTAGTCCTGCTCCGTGAACCTGGCGGTGGATTGCGCCGTGCACTGCAGACAGGAAGGCAGATGGGACAGTGCACTTTTTCTCGCGTTTTATATGAAATTCTTTCAGCCCTGACTGCATTCAGTACAAAATAAATACTTTGTGTGTGTGTGTGTGTGTGTGTGTGTGTGTGTGTGTGTGTGTGTGTGTGTGCATGCATTAAGGCTGCATGACT
>CM045738.1:44964796-44977296 GCA_024760905.1 Plotosus lineatus
TGAGATGGGCACCAGCCTCCCCGTGACCATAATTAGGATTAAGCGGTTTAGAAAATGAATGGATGGATGAATGGTATTGATGAAAACGGATGGAAATTGGGAGGCTTCCTAGGTGCTTCGCAGGAGGTTTATGCATACGGACAATCTTATTTGAATTTTTATATGAAATGGAAATGAAAGTCTCAGAGGAGATTCAAACAGAGCAGCTTCCATCCTTTCAAAAAGAAAAAAATCTGAGTAACAGGCACATAAACAGAGCATTTATATATTTCTCATTGGTTTGAGTTGATTACAAGAAAAGCAACCTTGAGATGTGATTTACGAGATGTTTTTGTTTGTCCTCAGAATCTCCAGTGAAAGCAGCTGACACCTGTTCATGGATTTGGATTTGCACTCAGAAAAAGGCCCAGGGTTTATTATGAGGTGTTACGAAGCTTAAGAGATGAATATAATCAAGTCCCCGAGCCGCGAGACCAATATAACACCAAGATATTCAGGACGGATTTAGGATGAAATGCCGGTGAGGTCAGGATCATACGCGTACGCTCCTGTTGTGCTCTTGTCTTCCAGGATCAGGCTGAGACGCGCACGTGAAACAGATTTGTCAAATTCCAGCTCGGGCTGAATTTCATTTCCACACATGAGGTTCTTTCACTTTATTAAAAGAAAACAGTTCTGGACGAGACCTAGTGACCCCCGCTGGAGATCCTGGATGGAATACCTTGACATCTTGTGCTTCTTATTTTAGTAACGTCACATGAGACTGACTTCTGTTCTACTGAAAATCAGCACAGCTGTGAATCGGCGAGACGCACGACGCCGTAGTTAATCACAGTCATACTGGTAATTACGGGTGATTACACTAGATGTGTGCTAGAAAAGCGACTGACGTGAATGGCGATTCACGGTTGTTGTGTTTCATCCTCACATTTGGCTGGCTCTTCCCGGTTGGACATGCCCGAAAAACCACACCAGGGAGGCGTTGGGGAGGCATTCTAACCAGATGCCCGAGCCACCTCAACTGGCCCCTCTCAATGTGGAGGAGCAGCGGATCTACTCCGAGCTCTCCCCGGAAGGTAGAGCTTCTCAGCTTATCTCTTAGGGAGAACCCCGCCACTTGGCGAAGGAAGCTTATTTCAGCCGCTTGTATCCGTGACCTTGTTCCTTCGGTCACTACCCAAAGCTCGTGACCATAGGTGAGGGTTGGAACGTAGATCGACTGGTAAATTGAGAGAGCTTTGCCTTGCGGCTCAGCTCCTTCCTCACCACAATGGACCGGTACAGGCTCCATTTAACAGCAGAGGCTGCACCGATCCGTCTGTCAATCTCTCGCTCCATCCTTCCCTCAGTTATGAACAAGACCCCAAGATACTTAAACTCCTCCACTTGGAGCAGGACCTCATTTCCGACCCGGAGGGTGCATTCCACCCTTGTCCGACTGAGAACCATGGACTCGGACTTTGAGGTGCTGATTTTCATCCCAACCGCCTCGCACTCGACTGCGGATCGCTCCAACAAAAGCAGGAGGTCTCGGCCTGATGAAGCCAAAAGGACAACATCATCCGCAAAAAGCAGAGACGAGATCCGATGGCCACCAAATCAGAACCCCTCAACGCCTCGGCTGCGCCTAGAAATTCTGTCCATAAAAATTAGGAACAGAATCGGTGACAAAGGACAGCCTTTGCAGACTCCAACCCTCACCGTTTCGACCTGTTGTTACAGCGATCGAATGGCCCGTAGCAATGGGTCAGGAACGCCATACTCCTGGAGAACGCCCCACACAGATTGCCTGATTCTCCAAATCCAGAAAGCACATGTGGACAGATTGGGCAAACTCCCATATCCCCTCCAAGATCCTGTGGAGCGTATAGAGTTGGTCAAGAGTGCTACGGCCAGGACGAAAACCACGTTGTTCCTCCTGGATCCAAGGTTCGACTATCGGTCGGCTCCTCCTCTCCGGTACCCCTGCCTGGACCTTCCCGGGTAGGCTGAGGAGTGAGATTCCCTGATAATTGGAACACACCTTTTTTTGTTTGCCAATCCAGAGGTACAGCCCCCAATCACCACGCGATATTGCAGAGACGTGTCAACCAAGACAGTCCTACAGCATCCAGTGCCCTGAGATATTCAGGGCGGATCTCATCCAAAACCGGAGCCCGACCACCAAGGAGCTTTTTGACTACCTCGGTGACCTCCACTCCAGTGATGGGCAGACCCCACCCAAACCCCCAGGGTCTTCCTCCTCCGCGGAGGGCGTGTTGGTGGAATTTAGGAGGTCCTCAAAGTATTCTCTCCACCTCCTGACGACATCTCCAGTCACGGTGAACAGCTCCCCACCCCCACTGTAAACAGTGTTTGTGGAGAACTGCTTCCCCCTCCTGAGGAGTCAGATGGTGGTCCTGTTTTAATCCCACAAGGGAAATAATTTCTTCTGCATTTGACTCATCCAAGTAAGCACACACACACACACACACACACACACACACACACACACACACACACACACACACACACACACACACACACACACTCAGAGAAGTAGGCTTCCACACACACATTGGGGCACCCAATGAGCAGTTGGGGGTTTAGGTTCCTTGCTTAGGGACATTTCAGCCATGAATCTGGAGGAGGGGGAGGGTACGGCTCTCTCCCCAGTGCCACACAGATTTCCTGCTGATTTGATCCAGCAACCTTTCAGTTCCAAAGCCATGTCGCTTACCATTAGGCTGCAGCTGCCCCATAGACAACCTGGCTCTACCAAGAAATTTGGGTCCATTTGAATTCTCCACAGATGGAAACGACCAAAGCCCCACTTAGAGTGTCTCAATTTGGTCGACACCCATCTTGAACTTCTGGTAAAGTTTTAACTTTGCGCTATCAGTCAGTGTAGTTTCTATTTAAATTAGTGTTATTGGTGCGTTCTGGTGATTGAACGCAATCTTTAGATCTCCATCTGTTCCTCGATGTCAGTTCGAAACCACTGCATCCTCACATCCTGTATATCGAGGCGCCGCTATCTGTCTTTGGCAATGCTCCAGACTTTCGGGCAGAAGAATGAATCGAGAACGAAACCAGATGTCCGTCTCCTGATCTCCTCTCGATCCACAGCCGACGCCTGCTTCTTCAATCCAGTGCCGGCGGTTGGCATCTTCACGCACTTCATGGAATCCATCAACGATTTAGTAGCAGTTAGTGAAGTGATTCAAGTTTCATTTAATTTCATCTTGGTGGGAAGTCTGATGTTTAGAACATGTTGGCAGCGAAATGAAATAATAAAAGAGCAATAAAGCTGGAATTTTAATAGAAAGCTGACTTTAGTGTCCAAAGAGCTCATTAACAGGAGGTGGTTCTTTCCAGTAAGGCACGTAGGGGCCAAAAAACTTCTATAGGGTGTGTTTGTGTGTGTGTGTGTGTGTGTGTGTGTGTGTGTGTGTGTGTGTATGTGTAATCATATACTACAAAGTCTGGTCCAAAGGACAGTATGAGGACGATGTGAGGATTACTGATTACAGAACTGTGGGGTGAATACAGGAAACAGAAATAAATAATCTTCAGACTGGAATTTAAACCAAACAGGATCTGAATTTAATTACAATTCTTTATTAATATTAAAAGTGCTGAGAGCTTAGTTTATTTATCATCATCATCATTATCATCATAATCTTCATCATCATCATCACCATCATCATCATATTCTTTTGCTTAATCCGAGGTCAGGCCACTGGGGCAGCAACCTAAGCAATAAGGTCCAGATGTCCCATTGGCTGTCACCCAACTCACACTGCACCCGACCCCTATAGCCCCTCCTACAGATGGTGGGTCCATGGGAGGGCGGACCCATGTCACCTTTTCAGGTTGGCCTCTTGCCAGGCTCGATGGGCAGAAGCCTGACCAACAGGCGCTCACCTTCGAGCCCCGACCTCAGGCCCGACTCCGGGAGGATGGTGACCCACGTCCAGGCAAGGGAAACTGTCCTTGTTTGTTCCTTTTTCATTGAGGTTTTTGAAGTGCGCTTATTCTGGACCTTCACCTAGGACCTGTTTGCCCTGGGTGACTCTTCCAGGGGCGTAACGCTCATGACAACATAGCTCCGAGGATCTTTAGGACATGCAAACTCCTCCACCATGATACAGTGGCAATTCAAAGGAGAAGTCTATTTATCATCATCATCATCATCATCATCATCATCATCATCATCTTCCGCTTAGTCCAGGGTCGGGTCGCGGGGGCAACAACCTAAGCAAAGAGGTCCAGACATCTCTCTCCCGAGCCACTTCCTCCAACTCTCCCGGGGGGACACCGAGGCGGTCCCAGACAAGCCGAGAGACATAGTCCCTCCAGCGTGTTCTAGGTCGACCCCGGGGTCTCTTCCTGGTTGGACATGCCCAAAACATCACACCAGGGAGGCGTCCGGGGGGCATTCTGACCAGATGTCCAAAGTCTATTTATTTATTTATTTATTTATTCATTCATTCGTCGAGCTATTGTATTCTATTCTGTTCTATTTGTGTATTTTGTTTTATAGACAGGGCTTTCTCATACAGCTTTGGCTCAATATGAGGTCCTGTGGACTATTGTCTGTTTTCTATTGTGTATTGTCTGGAGAGCCCAGACGTAACCCCTCACGAAAGCACAGGGTGAGTCTGTTGGGCTTTTCTCACCCGACTCTGCTGACTCGTCAGGCCTTGTACTCTGATTCCGTAGCGTGTAGCGACTACGAGTTCAACTCCTCCTGTATGGGATGTCTGGTTTCTCAGGGGTCTTAGCATGTATTGCATTACTGTTGCTATAGTAACAGCTCATTGAATCCACAAATCCGCGGACCTCTCAGTCATGAACCCAGCACCATATAAACCACACCACCAACCCCTGACATTGATGCTGAAGTGCAGAGAGAACACGCAAGCGCCCCCGGGACCCAAAGCCAGGACTTTCATGCTGTGAGGAGGACGTGCTAAGCGCTACGCCACTGTGCCGGCTGTTAATTTGATGCCAATGTAAAATAATAATAAAAAAAAATTTCTTTGCATTTGAATAAAGTCCAGAACATCGCTTTTATGACTTTTCTTGGATTTACCAAGCATTATTACCAACATCTTTAGAATTTCAATAAAAATCTTTGACATTTGAAGCACTCCAGACTGGTTTTTTTCTTATTTGTTTAAATTATGAAGTGGTTTATTGCATGAACATCACTGACACAACATTCTGTTCCCATTAAGATTTTACAGCAGCTATAAACAGTCGCTCCGCCTTTTATTCTGTCGAATAAACTTTCTGTGATAAAATCACAGCTTGTCGCGCATGTTAATGAGAAACTATAAAAAAGAAATAAATACGCTTGTTCATCTTATTTAATGTTTTTAAAGTTCGAATCCATGACCCAGAGTCCATGGGAGCTAATTGGCCAAGTTCTCACCGGAAGGAAGGATGGCATACTTTCACTTCCCTGTCACACACAGCGATCACCAGCCAATCACGGCCGTCTGTGACCTCATTCGTACGCGGGCCAGACAGCGCTTTCCCTCCGAGTGTGTTAGTTCGACACCCAAATACACATGGGCATAGGCATCAGTTTGAAAAGAAGAGTGTGGCTCACTGCATTGCATGTCACAGAGGAGGTGCACGCTTACGCCCCTCTCTGGTTGATGGTGGTCGTGGGAAAGGAAGGCAGTACTGGATGAGTGGGAATCGGACACGACTAAAATTGGGGAAGAAAAAAAATCCTAAAAAGTTCCTGTGTGACGTTTATGAATAAGTCCAGGTGTGGTGTAAGACCAGGATGGAGGCTCCTCCATGTTTCTTCGGCATCTGGTTTGTATTATAGAGCTCAATAAAATATGAGAAGGTGTTAGATGGAGCACCTGAGGGGTTTCCTGCCCCCCATCATCATCTCCCAGCTCAATATAAACCTCCTGTTTTCTCACATTTTTAAAATTATTCCTCCATTAGACATGTCTAAATTTATTTTTTTAAGCAATGCATGTATGTGTACTGGGTAGCGGTGGCCTGGAGGGGGTTCAAGCCCCACTATCACCGGGTTGTCACTGCTGTCCTCCCAGTGCAGCTAACTGGGTTATCAAAGGCCGACCATGTCTCTCACTGTCTATGGTGGGAGGCCGTCAGCATGTTTCTGCCCTGCGATGGCCCGGCAAGTCGTTCGGGGTGTACTCAACCCTCACCCAGAGTCGGCTGAGACGGGCACCAGCTTCCCTGCGACCCTATTTAGGATTAAGCTGTTCATAAATTGAATGAATGAGTAGGCGGATCGGAAGTGTAGTTATATTGCACTTCCACGTCACAGAAATAAGGTCCTGGGTTCGAGTGGCCGACTTGCGTGGAGTTTATATGTGCTTGCTGGGGGTTCCTCCCACAGGCCAAGAAGATGCACCTTAGGCTAAATGGCTGTCCTAATTTGTCCGTAGATGTGAGGGGTTGTGTATGTGTGTGTTGCCCTGTGCACGGACAAGCTGTTTAGGGTGTACCCCGCCTTCGTTTAAAAACCGACTGAGATAGGCTCCAGCCTCCCCACCACCCTTATAGAATAAAGTGTTTCGGTAAATTAAAAAAAACATTTTATATTTTATCTTAAGTCACATGAGCAGAAATATAGGACGAGTTTTAGATCTGCATTAAGACCTGATTTCAGAGCAGTCATCGGTCCTGTAGTAGCTCCTCCCATATCATGTCCTTCTGCTCCTATTTGTCTTTATTAGAACTTGTTACAGGCTCCAGATGTGTCACGTCTCCTCTTTAAGATAGTGTGTGTGTGTGTGTGTGTGTGTGTGTGTGTGTGTGTGTGTTTTGTAGACACGACTGTAGGGAACAGGGATATAACTGACCATGTGATAATCTTTCCGGTATGTTCTCTGGGAACGAGTTCTGTTTTGGTTCAGCACCCTCACTGACCTGAAGGTCTCTCACATGGCAACAGACGGAGTTTCTATTTGTGTTAATTGGTAAGAAACTTCCAGAATAATTTGCTTTACAGGGTGACATATTTATGTCTCGTGTCACTGATTGTACAAATTAATTAAAATTAAAAAAAGCATTTAACACTTGCTTGGGGCGATTCTACCAAAATGTAGCTGATGGATCCAGGTACTTCAAGTTCCTAATTTCTAAAATCAGGAAAAACATCCAAAGCACCATTTATATGTTGAAACATAAGCAATTAGTTCATGGCTACAAAATTTAAATAAATATAGAAATGATTTTGTTTCGTATTTTGTTTTTTTTGGTGCATTATGTAAACACGTTTTGTTTGATGGCAAGAAATCCAAATCCTCCTCACTAGCACTGAAAAACCCTCCTGCTTCCAGAGTTCATTATGTGGGGCCGGTGGTGTAGTGGTTAGAGTGCTGGGATCTGATCAGGAGGTTGTGAGTTCATATCCCACTGAGACCCCCACTGTGCTAAGACCCCTGGGCAAGGTCTCAACCATAAGTGTGCCTGTGTTCACCCAGCAGTATAAATGGGTACTAGTAAAATATACTGGGAAGGTAACCTGCAATGGACTAGCGTCCCATCCAGGAGGAGTTGAGCTGAGACCTGAGGTCAACCACCATCTCCTTCGTCTTACTAGTGTTCAAGCACAGGTGGTTTCGCTCACACCAGTAACAAAGTTGATGATGACCAATCGGTACTCCAGCTCGTTTCCCTCTGACGCACGACCCACGATGGTGGAGTCATCAGAGAACTTCTGGAGGTGGAAGCTATCCATGTTGTAGGTGAAGTCCGAGGTGTAGATGGTGAAGAGGAAAGGTGAGAGGACGGTGCCCTGGGGTGCCCCCGTACTTGCATGTACTGTGGACAGTCAGTGAGGTAGTTGATGGTCCAGGCAGCAAGGTGCCCGTCCACTCCTGCATTCTCCAGCTTCCCCCGCAGAAGCACTGGACTGATAGTGTTGAAGGCGCTGGAGGAGTCAAAGAACATGACCCTCACAGTGCGCCCAGCAGTCTCGAGGTGGGTGAGCGCCCGCTGCAGCAGGTGATGACAGTGTCTTCTACCCTAATGTTGGGCCTGTAGGCGAACTTCAGCTGGTCAAGGGTGGGGCTCACCACACAGCGGAGGTGGTCGAGGAGGAGCCTCTCCATGGTCTTTCTGAGGTGGGAGGTCAGGGCGACAGGTCTGTAGTGGGCCGGTTCCTTGGCTTGCACTGTTTTAGGAACCGGGACCACACAGGAGGTCTGCCACAGGACAGGGACCTTCTCTAGGCTGAGGCTCAGGTTGTAGAGGTGGCAGAGGACCTCACAGAGCTGATCTGCACAGGTCCTCAGCAGCCTGAGACTGATGCCATCTGGTCCTGCAGATTTCCTCTGGTTCAGTCGCTTCAACTGTCTCCTCACCTGGTCTGAGGAAGAGAGAGGACTGGGGTGGGCTGCAGAGGGAGGGGGGTGTCTGTGGGGCTGCTGCAGTCAAGTGAAGTTGCCCTGGGGAGGGGGGAGGGGAGGTGTCCGCTGTCCTGGAGATGTGTGAAGAGGGGGGAACAGGGAGGGGCAGGGGGGGAGAATCAAACCTGTTGAAGTAACAGTTTAATTCGTCCGCCCATTGCTGGTCACCATCAGCTGTCCCTCTGACACTCTGCCCAAATCCAGACAGTCTTTAGCCCTCTCCAGACATCCCGCATGTTGTTCTGAGCCAGCTTCTCCTCCATCTTCTTCCCATAATCCTTCTTGGCCTTCCTGATCCTCCAATGGAGCTCACGCTGAACCTTCTTCTGCTCCTCTCTATCCCCTGAGATGAAAGCCCTCTTCTTCTGGTTCAGGAGGACTATAAGCTCAGGGGTGACCCACGGGTGGTTGTTGGAGAAGCACCGTACCCTCCGTGTTCATGTAGTTCATGTAGTCCGTGATACAGTGTGTGAGGCTGTCGATGTCATCACCAAAGGAGTCACAGAGCATGCTCCAGTCTGTGGTCTGGAGTCTCTCATCGATCCACACTTTCACAGACCTCTTCTGCTCAGGTTCCTTTCGCACCCTGGGTGTGTATTGGGGGAGCAGGTAGACTAGGTTGTGATCTGAGCGTCCCAATGGGGGGAGGGGGAAGGTGTAAACATCCTTCACATTAGCATACAGCAAGTCCAGCGTCTTAGTGTCTCTTGTGGTACACTGCACGTACTGCATGAACATCGGGAGAGAGGCGGAGAGTGAGGCACGGTTGAAGTCCTTGATGATCAGAATCATGGCGCGGGGGTGACGAGTCTGCGTCTGACTGACAGCGCTGTGGAGATACTCACACGCAGCCATCGCATCAGCCAAGGGCGGAATGTACCGTCAAACACAATCACGTGTGAATACTCCCTCGGTAGATAATATGGCCGTGCACTCACCGCGAGCAGCTCCAGATCCCACGTGCACATCTGTTACTTCACGTACACGTTTGCCGGGTGGCACCAACGTTCATTCACGTAAACCGCCAAGCCCCCTCCTTTCTTTTTTCCGCTCTCCGCCACACTCCGGTCTGCGCGCGCGAGTGTAAATCTGTTCAGAGAAACCACAGGGTCCGGTGTGTGTTCATTCAGCCACGTTTCCAAAAATCGCATGAGGCTGCAGTCCCGGAACTCCCTCTGCTGCCGGGTCAGTACTGCCAGTTTCTCGATCTTGTTGACGATGGCGCGGACATTTCCCATAATGACAGAGGGAACATATGTCCTCCACATCTTTCATCCCCCTCTGCAGCCTCTCCTTTTCCTCCGTATGTCCACGGGAACAACAGTCTTCTCCGCATGAAGAAAGAGGGGCCACGCAGGCTGAGGAGGGTTTCACTTGTGTAAGACCTGCGTTGTTCAGAGCCGCCGGTGGATGAGTTTCCTGACGCCAATCCAAAAAGTGAAAATAAAAGTACAAAGCAAAACAAAAACGTTGTAAAAGTGGGCTTCCCAAATGCAGAATTGCACAAGGGTTCACCCATTTTGATAAAATAAAAAGAAATATGCCTGTATAAAATAGAAAAGAGAAAAAGTGGGAAAACAAGATGAAGAGCTCCTGTAACTGGCTGCAGGTCACCCAGCGCCATTTTTAACATTTTTGACGAATGGCAGAAGTGTGCTGGAAGATGGAAAGAGTACTTTGAAGAGCAGATGAATGAGGAAAATGAGAGAGAAAAAAATAGTAGAAGAGGTGACCTTTAAAGACCAGGAAGTAACAAAGATTAGTAAGGGTGAAGTGAGGAGGGCATTGAATAGGATGAAGAATGGAAAGGCATTTGGTCCTGATGACCAACTGGTGGAGGTATGGAAGTGTCTAGGAGAGATAGCAGTAGATTTTCTGACATGAACATTTAACAAGATCTTAGAGAGTGAGAGGATGCCGAAGGAATGGAGGAGAAGTGTGCTGGTGCCCATTTTTAAGAACAAGGGAGATGTGCAGAGTTGTGGCAACTACAGAGGGATAAAAAGTTGATGAGCCATACGATGAAGTTATGGGAAAGAATGGTAGAAGCTCGACTAAGGGCAGAGGTCAGCATTCGTAAACAACAGTTTGGTTTCATTCCAAGAAAGAGCACCATAGATGCAGTGTTTGCTTTGAGGATGTTAATAGAGAAGTACAGAGAAGGTCAGAGGGAGCTGCATTGTACCTTTGTGGATCTGGAGAAAGCATATGACAGGGTGCCGAAAGAGGAACTGTGGTATTGCATGAGTACGTCTGGAGTGGCAGAGAAGTATGTTAGAGTGGTGCAGGACATGTATGAGAGATGTAAGACAGTGGTGAGGTGTGCTGTCGGTGTGACAGAAGAGTTCAAGGTGGAGGTGGGACTGCATCAATGGTCAGCACGGAGCCCCTTCTTGTTTGCTATGGTGATGGAGAGGCTGACGGACGAGGTGAGACAAGAATGCCAATGGACTATGATGTTTGCAGATGACATTGTGATCTGCAGTGAGAGCATAGAACAAGTGCAGGAAAATCTAGAGAGGTGGAGGTATGCCCTGTAAAGGACAGGAATGAAGGTTAGCTTCAGTAAGACAGAATACATGTGTGTGAACGACAAGGACCCAAGAGGAACAATGAGGTTACAGGGAGCAGAGATAAGGAAGGTGGAGGATTTTAAGTACTTGGATTCAACAATGCAGCGCAGTGGAGAGTGTGGAAAAGAGGTGAAAAAGCGTGAGCAAGCAGGTTGGAATGGTTGGAGAAAAGTGTCCGGTGTGATGTGTGATAGGAAGGTATCGGCAAGAATGAAAACAAAAGTATACAAGTCGGTCTTGAGGCCAGCGATGTTGTATGGTTTAGAAATAGTGGCGCTGAGGAAAAGACAGGAGGCAGGGCTGGAGGTAGCAGAAATGAAAATGTTGAGGTTCTCTTTGGGAGTAACGAGGATGGATAGGATCAGCAATGAGTACATCAGATGGACAGCACATGTAAGAGGTTTTGGAGACAAAGTCAGAGAGGCTAGATTGAGTTGTTTTGGACATGTACAGAGGAGGGATAGTGAGTATATTGGTAGTAGGATGCTGAGGTTGGAACTACCAGGAAGAAGGCCTAGAGGAAGACCAAAGAGAAGATCTATAGATATGGTGAAGGAGGACATGAAGGTAGTTGGTGTAAGAGAAGAAGATGCAGAGGATAGGGTGAGATGGAGACAGATGTTTCTCTGTGGCGACCCCTGAAGGGAACAACCAAAAGGAAAAGAAGGAGAAGAAGATCATAACACAGTTATTGAATCATACTTTTATTTATCACATATTAAAATCCTCATTACTTGTTTTCTGGATATTTGGCCACGTGGCCATTAAAAAGATTTTTAATTAAAAAAAATAATTAAAAATGAATTTCACTCGCCGGAGAATGATTGTGTGGATCATGTCACCAGAATCCTTGAACTATTTCTTCCCAAAAAAATCAGTTTTAATGATCGTTGAGACAAATTTCTTCGAGTTGTAATTAACTCACAACAATCACCATAAATTTCACTGAGAATAATCCGGAATGTAAAACATGCAGTGAAACGCGGAACGATACGAAAATGAACACTGTGAGGTCATCTGATTGTCCTGAAGGGAAATGATTCTATTCTTCTTTCATCTCTGTCTCTCTCTTTCACTATATCACTCTTGTTCTCTCTATTTCTCTCTATATATATTTTTCTTCATCTCTCTCTCTCTCTCTCTCACTCTTGCTCTCTCTGTCCCTCTCTGTCTCTCCCTCTCTCTCTCTCTCACACACACACACACACACACACACACACACACACACACACACACACAAACTCTCTCTCTCTCTCTCTCTCTCTCTCTCTCTCTCTCTCTCTCTCTCTCTCAATGTCTGTGGTGTGAGGTTCATGTAAAAGAACCATTGCTGACTTTCGTCAAGAGATGCTGCAGAGCCGTCAGCGTGTTTCTAATCGTGAGTCGGAGTTCCCTGAGGAAGTTCATTCATAGTAACGTTCTGGCAACTCCCGAAGCGGCACCGGAACCCAGTCGTATCGGCTTCTGCTCTTCCATTGGATCCTTCCATTGGTGCTGAGAGGGGGGACTTGCTGCTTGGGTAACAGCCTGTCCT
>CM045738.1:44982296-45027296 GCA_024760905.1 Plotosus lineatus
TGACGATGAAATACAGTGTCATCTCTTGGAAATAAAATGCTATCAACTGCGATGTCTTTCTGAAACCATTTATTTACTCCTGTATGCAAACGATCCCTGCACCCGTCAACATAACATTAGTAAACTTCACCATCTTTTTTATTTCTCTTGAAATCATATCTCTTGTTTCTTTACACGCCATCTCGGATTTCCTCACAGGATTATTCTTCCGGTCATGTGCTCTTATTATTCTAATTATAAACGGATGCAGAGCCAAATCAAGATGCAGAACAGGCGACTAAGATACATTAAGCTGTATATATATATATATATATATATATATATATATATATATATATATATATATATATATATATATATATATATATATATATGAGCTGGGGTGTTTTCACCAGGATGCTTTTATATTCATCCAAAATCAACTGATTATGGAAGATAAAGAGCTTCAGATATTCACTAGTGAATGGGGAACTTTCATGGTGTAGATACCTACTCAGAGTTCTACAAAGAACTTTCAAGAACCGACAAAGAAAACACGATGCAGAACTGAACACTGGAAGAATTTGGTAAGATGTTCAAAATGGAAATGAGGAAGTCTTCCTGTAAATATAAGGCTCTGTTACACACTTCTTGAGGTTCTATATAGAACCTTTAATGGATCCACCAAAAGGACCAAAGGACCAAAGAACCAGGGCAGTGGTGGCTTGGTGGTTAATGCAATGCATTACTGATCTCAAGGTCAGCAGTTCAATCCCAACCTTCACCATTGTTGGGCCCTTGAGCAAGGCCCTTAAACCTCATTTGGTTGAATAACAACAAGATAATTGTAAGTAGCTCTGGATAAGCGCGTCAGCCAAATGCCGTAAATGTAACCGTATGAGAATTTGTTCCATGAAGCACAGAAGTCCAGAGTCGAAATTACAGCCCATGCATGGTTCTTATAACAACCTACAGAGATGTCTGTGAAAGTGCTCAAAGAACCGGAGAACCCACTGACTGAATATTCAACAGATTTATTTAATCTGATCGCTGTAATAAAGATCCAGCTGTCTGAACAGATGTGCTCAATATCTTTTACATTCTTTTAATTAGTTTTATTAATCAACACCTTCACACACACACACACACACACACACACACACACACACACACACACACACACACACACACACACACTTTGTCCAGATGTGTGGCAGGAACACAATTCTGCAGTGATTTATGGGCTGTTCAGTGAAACCATCAATTTTTGTCAGCTCCTGATCTTATAACTACGTTTAATCTGTTTCCAGAAACATTCCTGAGAATCGCACGCGCGCACACACACACACATACACACACATACACACACACACACACACACACACACACACACTTCCCTCTAGCGCGGTTACAGAAAATAAATAAATAATCACGTAATCCAAACTAGGGTCGCAGGGAGGCTTGAGCCCATCTCAGCCGACTCAGAGAGGGCAGAAATACTTGTGGTTGATGAAGGACATGAACATAACGCACCCGTTAACAGCACGTCTTTCAGTTTGAATGTTTTTTCAGGATGATGTTATGAGCATAAGTCAGGGCGGCCCAGTGGTGGTAGTGATCGGCACATCCGCCTCACAGCAAGACGGTCTTGGGTTTGATTCCTAGCTCAGACATTTCTGTGTGGAGTTTGCATGTTCTCCCAGTGCTTGCATGGGTTTCCTCCAGGTTATCTGGTGTCCTCCCACAGTCCAAAACCATGCACAGTAGGTTAATTGGCTGTTCCAAATCTCCGCTAGGTGTTAGTGTGAGTACGAACGGATGTGTGAGTGTTGGCCTTGATGGTCTGGCCATCTCTCTAGGGTGTACCTGGAGTTGGCTGAGGTGGGCGCCAGCCTCCCCATGAAGCTAAATAGGATTAAACAGTTCAGAAAATGAACGAATGAATGTTTTGAGCACCATCGTATTCTCTCTGAAATCCTTCATTGCCATCAGGGTTTATGTCATGGTTTCACGCACCATGATGAAACCTCCTGGAAAATCAGATACCGGCGCCAAGAGACCCCAAGAGAAGAAAATGAGAAGAAAAAAAGTCCAGTCATGGATCAGGAGCTTGTCTTCCTCCTGATCTCATGACCTTTTGTGACCTTTGACAGGCACGTGTGAGAGATTCTGTCTGAAAAAATAAAAGATTGGAGGAAGTCGGGAACAGGAGGAAGTGAGATACTGATGATTTATTATTACTTGTTGGGGTAAAGGAAACTGGGGTTTTTGTTTGTTTGTTAGTTTGTTTGTTTTTGAATGGTGTTCATGGGAAACTGTTCTGATTGCAGAAGGGCTTCTTTGAGAATTTCACAAGGAGGAGCTGAAAATAAGGGCCGTGTGTTAAAATTGTGTTAACTGTGCTTGTTTGACCCCTGGGAGGAAACTGACCACAGATTTATAGCCCACTGACCTTTGACCTGGCCAGAAGTAAGCTCCACTGTGCCTATGTGCTCTTTGGTTATAGCAACAGGATGAGATAAACAACAGCCAAGGAATGAGAAGGTAAATAAGATGAATGGAATCCTACCTAGAAAACAAAGCACTTTATTAGCCTGCTAGCTTTAGCATTAGCATCTGGCGTACAAATTGACAGATTGTAGTGATAAAGGTTTTATTAGCTCATCATTAGCCTGTTGCTTTTAAGACCGTAGAGACAACAGCACTGTGACGACTCAAGTCGTGGCAGAAGGTCAGGAGTTTTAAACTCACAAATTTAGGTGACAATAAGCCTCATATCAATAATATTAATTTAATATTAATACTAATGATAAAAAATTTAATCTGGACATGAATTTTTTTTGAGGATTTTTTAAACACCTTCAGACAGGGTAATTTTTGCCATTGTGGTCCATATGGGAGATTGCTGGGCTTGGTAGAGGTTTGCAATCTCTGGGTGCGCTTGTTCATTTGTAATATCATTCATTCATTTGCCGAACGCTTTATTCTACCAGGGTCTTGTGGAAGGTGGAGCCTATTTCAGTCGACTCTGGGTGAAGGCGGGTTACATTCAACAGACTGAACAACTCCACAATCCATCACAGGGCTCACACAAAGGCACAAAGAGGAAATTAGGAAAAGTGAATGAGCCTAATGACCCATGTCTCTAGACTCTGAGAGGAAACCCAGAGTCTTTGAAGAAAACCCACACAAGTACAGGAAGAGAAGAATTCTACACATATTCTCTCTTGCTGAGCACAGGGCTCGAACCCAGGACCTTCTTGCTATAACCATTACACCTCCGAGCCGCCCCAATACCAGAACCTTCCTCGCGTAAATATTAATATGTTGTGAATACTGTCTGTCTTTGCTTTTGTACACTTGTTCAATCATTCACTCATTTTTTAACCACTTAATCCTAATTAAAAGAAAAGAGAGGCTCATAGACCACTGCTGAGGCTCACACAGAATAAACACACAGCCTAACTAAAGTAGGTGGGCCGGTGGTGTAGTGGTTAGGGTGCTGGGCTCATGATCAGGAGGTTGTGTGTTCAAATCCCAATAAGCCCTCCACTGTGCTAAGTTCCCTGGGCAAGGTGTTATCCACAAATGTGCCTCTGTCCACCCAGAAGTATAAATGGGTACCAGTAAAATATACTGGGAAGGTAACCTGCAATGGACTAGCGTCCCATCCAGGAGGAGTTGAACTCCTAGTTGCTTCATGCTACAGAAACCAGGGATAAGCACCAGCCTGATAAGCCACTATGGCTCGGGTGTAAAAAGCCCAACAGTCTTTACCTTCACCTTAATCCTAATTAGGGTCCTAGTTTGGCTGGTGCCCATCTCAGCCAACTCCGGGTGAGGGTGGGGTACACCCTGTATAGCACACCACACCATCGCAGAGCGAACACTCATTCAACTGTTCACAACTAGGGATGATTTGGAACAGCCAATTAACCCACTTTGCATGTTTTTGTACTGTGGGAGGAAACTGGAGAATCCAGAGGAAACCCACACAAGCACGGGAAGAACATGCAAACTCACACAGAAACGCCGAAGCTGGGAATCGAACCCAGGACTTTCTTGCTGTGAGGCGGACTTGCTAAACAATATGCCACCGTGCCTTTTGTACACTTGTCCATTATACATATCAGGACCGGAACTTTTTTGAGTTGGGCTCTTCAGAAGTTTTCTTCATCCCAGCTCATGGAACCGGGTACCTCCGGGCATTTGCCTGTCAGGGAGCGGCGCCCCTGCCCTAGAGGAGCCTCGGGGGTGGGGTTGCACCCCCGCTCTCTTAAAAAAACCGCCTGCAAAACGCAGGACTAAACGCTGGAGTTTGCACCGGGAGAGTAACCCCGACGCCTGACTTAGGCGGTGTCGTATGAGGGGGGTGGGGAAAAGCCTCTGGGACCCCCACTCCATGATGGGGGTGAAATCCTGGAGCATCCAGGTCGGGCGTGATAGGGTGAGTGACGCGGGCGGTGCAAAGGTGTCGGACACCAGCTGCTTTTGGTCGCCTCGGTTGAATCTGAGGTGGTCGGTCCGGGTCGGCGCATGGAATGTGACTTCCCTGCGGGACGACTCTCACCTGCCTCTGGTATCAAGGGAGCTTAGTCTGCTTGGCGTCGGCATTGCAGCCCTCTCTGAGGTGCGGAGGCCTGGGTCCGGCGAGACAGGTGTCAGTGGGTACACCTACTACTGGTCTGGCCGGGCCGACGGTCTTCACACACAAGGAGTTGCCGTCACCGTCGCTGATCGATTGGCTCCTTTGGTATCGGAGGTGGTCCCGGTCAACAAGTGTATTATGCAACTGAGGGTGACTCACACAGTGGGGACGCTCTCTATCGTCGTAGTGTACGCTCCGACCGGGCTAAGTGATCGATCTATGAAGGAAACCGTCTACGACCAGCTCAACTCGGTGGTGTCAGGGGTTCCGGGAAGGGACACCCTGATCGTACTGGGGAACTTCAATGCGACCACTGGCACTAACCGGGATGGCTACGAAGCATGTGTCAGTCCCCACGGCTCTGGATGCTGCGATGAAAGCGCCTTAATGCTTCTTGACTTTGCAAAAAGTTGGGGCTTAAGGATTGCTGGCTCGTGGTTCCAGAGATCGGATCCGCGATGCTGGACTTGGTACTCCAACAACGGAGTCACTAGGAAGGAGCTCGACCATGTTCTCGTAGGTAGTCGCTGGCGGCTGGTCCAGAACTGCCGTGTCTTCAGAAGTGCCCAGCTATTCTCGGGAGACCACGGGCTTCTGGTGGCGACTCTGAAGATCTGCTTCAGGCACCCTGAGAAAGCCCTGGCTCATCAAATGCGATTTGACGTAAGCTGACTCAGGGACCCTGATGTGGCTTCGGAGTTCACCAGTAGGCTTGGGAAATCTCTGGAGGATCTGGATGCGGGTGCAGGCACGGAGGTTCTCTGGACTGGTTTCAGAGACTGCATCCTGGAGGTGTCCCGTGGCTGCATATCGGGGTCGCCCAAATGACCGGGAATAGCCATCTCCTCTGAGACCATCGACATCATCGAGAGAGCGAGACAGGCTCGACTCGATGGCAGAGTTGGACTGGCCAGGGACCTGAAGTGCGAAGAGATCGGGAGGCTACGGTCCGCGATCTCTGTGAGACTGTCGAGGGCCACTTGAATTCGAATGACTCTTGCCCGGCTTACAGGGCGTTGCGGAGCCTCTGTTCCTCTCGGTCCACATTGCGATATCAGACAGTGAAAGTTGCAGACGGTAGTGTCCCTACTGAAGAATCAGAAGTGAGGACTCATTGGGCTGAGTACTTTGAGGAGTTGTATCGTGCTGACCCTCCTACCCGGAGCCTGGCCATTGGGGATGCTGAAACTCTTGTTGCTGACCCCCTCCCCCAGGCTGCGACCTGCCAACTCTTGAGGAAACTCAGAGGGCGGTGTGGCGCTTGGCGGATGGCAAATCTGCGGGAGTTTGTGGTATCCATGTGGAAATGCTTAAGGCGGGAGGTGAGGCCGTCCTCAGGTGGCTGTTCGTTCTTGTGTGCTCCGTGTGGAGCACCGGTGTTATCCCAGCTGACTGGAAACGGGGCATCGTTGTCCCGATCTGGAAGGGGAAGGGTGATACCCGAGAATGCAACAGTTACCGGGGGGTTACTCTCCTCTCAGTTCCGGGCAAGGTCTTTGCACGGATTCTACTGGACAGGATCCGTCAGCAGCTTCTAGCGCACCAGCGCCCTGAACAGTCCGGGTTCACACCAAAGAGGTCTACCGTTGACAACATCCTGGTGCTCCGCGTCCTATCCGAGCACTTGCGGGAGTTTGATAGGGGGTTCCTTGCCGCCTATATAGATTTTTGCAAGGCGTTCGACTCAGTGGATAGGGAGGCCCTCTGGGGCATACTTCGTCTACGTGGGATCCCGTCGGCTTTGGTCCAGCTGATATCGTTGCTGTATTCTGGGACAGAGAGTGCTGTGAGGTGTGGGGGCTCCACCTCTGACTTCTTTTCGGTCGAGACCGGAGTGAGGCAGGGGTGTGTTCTGGCCCCCACTCTCTTCAGTACCGCAATGGACTGGATCATGGCGGTGGTATCGGGTGGATCGGCCTGCGGTGTGTCGTTCGGTGAGGTTCGGATTACTGATCTGGACTTTGCTGATGATGCAGTGATCTTCGCGGAAACGGTGGATGTCCTGACGGAGACTCTCTCTTCGTTGGGTGAGGAGGCGGAGCCGCTTGGTTTGCGAGTCTCCTGGATCAAAACCAAGATCCAGGCTTTCGGCGACCTCTTGGATGCTGCTGTTGACTCACTCGCTGTGGGTCGTGAAAGAGTAGAGATCGTGGAGTCTTTCACTTACCTGTGCAGTGTGGTCCATCGTTCCACTGATTGCAGGACCGAGATCAATCATCGACTTGGTCTAGCCTATGGGGCGATGGACTCACTGGACAGGACCGTGTGGCGGTCGAGGTATCTGAGCAGGCGGACGAAAGTCCGAGTCTTTCACTCCCTTGTGCTCACTGTCTTGCTCTAATCAAGTGAGACATGGACGCTCACGGTTGAGCTTGGACGACGACTGGACTCCTTTGTTACGACTTCCCTTCGCCGCATCTTCGGATACCGCTGGTGGGACTTTGTTACCAACCAGAAGGTGCTCAGGGATGCGGGGATGGTAAGAGTAACCTGCTTGATCCGCGACCGTCAGCTGCGCTATTATGGGCACTTGGCGCGTTTCCCGCCTTCGGACCCAGCACACCGGATCCTGTCTGTTCGGGATCCTAGGGGCTGGAGGCGATCACGGGGACGACCACGTGCGATGTGGTTGTCGCAGCTGAGGGCTGCCCTGCCGGGGGGTATGGGCCCTGCGCAGGCCTGGTCGATCGCCAGGAGACAGCCGGATGAGTGGAGGCGGCTGGTGGACACAGCGAAGTGCCGTCATACCTGACCCTCATACCTGACCTGACCTGACCGGAACTTCTTTGAGTTGGGCTCTTCAGAAGTTTTCTTCATCCTAGCTCATGGAACCGTTTCACTAAAGTCTCTGAATTACTCAGGATTTACTCACACTCACACACACACACACACACACACACACACACACACACACACACGCACACACACACACACGGCCAACTTCAGAAATCTGGCTGAAGAATTTCTAAATGCTGTAAAGTTGAGCGAGAAACTTTCCATTGACAGGTAGAGAGACCTTTAGCGTCTGGCGAGGTTCCATGAGCTGCAGTGGTTTTATTGTAGTCGTGAGATCTCTGGAGGAACCAGTGGAGCACGAGAGCAGAGATCACACTTGGAGGAAGTGATGGAGAGGTGCATGATGAGGAACAGGTACACAAGATGTTGAACAGGCGGTCATGTCTGATTTAACATAATTAACCACAAGATTCAAACCTCGTAGTTCTGGCATGGCTCAGGACTGCATTCCTTCAAGCCCATGTTTATAGAAAGGTTTACAGTACAGCTGGTATACTTTATTTCCCTCCAGTGTTCAGAAGGCGACATTTGTATAACCAGCTCTGTTTAGGAGATGTTATGACTTCTATTAAAGTTCATTTCTGAGTGGAAATGGATCTGCAGGTAATGGATTCGAGGTAATAAATCTACATAATGGATGGATGGATGGATGGCGAGATGGATGGCTGGATGGAGGGTGATGCAGTAGTGAAGCGGTTAAAATGTCCTCCTCACCGCAAGAAGGTCCTGGGTTTGAGTCTGGAGCACAGCAGGAACATTTCTGTGTGGAGTTTGCATGTTCTTCCTGTGCATGTTTTGTCAGGGTACTCCAGCTTCCTCCCACAGTCCTGCACGTTACGCTAACTGTCTGTTCCAAATTGCCTCTAGGTTTCGTGTGACCGATTGTGTGTGTGTGTGTGTGTGTGTGTGTATATGTGTGTGTGTATATGTGTGTGTGTGTGTGTGTGTGTGTGTGTGTGTGTGTGTGTGTGTTACTCTGCGACTGGACTGGTGAGCCTTTCAATATATACCCTCCCTTCATCCAGAGTCAGCTGAGATTGGTTCTAACCTCCCTGTTACCCTGGTAGGATTAACCCTTTAACGCCCTAATTTTTTTTTGCAGTTAAAAAAAATTCATCACAAGTTTTCCTAATCAAAAAGGTCAAAGGAAACATCCCGAACACAGTTCTTTCAACAAAATTATAATAACACTACTACTACTACTACTACTACTACTACTACTACTACTACTACTACTAATAATAATAATAATAACATAATAATAACAAATACCATATTCAACGTGATAAGCACCCAGGGCGCTTTAAAAACTGGAGTGGATGGGCTCTTATTAAAATGTTTAGTGGAACGGTAAGTGCTTATTACCATTGAGGTGGGAAATATGAATAATAATAGAGCAATAAAAGAGTTTTACTGGTATTTGGATTATTCATTTTGTGCTATCAACCAAATTGCTTACATGAAAGCTGAAAATGAACAGAAAACAGCATGAATTATAAATAAAAGACCCTTACTTTTCCCCTCCCGGTGCTGTTCCTTTAAACATTTTCCCAGAAGTAAAATCGAGCCAATCAGCACGAATGTCAACTTATGGCACATTGAATCAATCAACATGAACATAAACAAAAGCACATGACCAATTTATGAAGAAAGTGAGAAGGAGAATCTGATGAAAAATCCTCGTCATCACTTTCTATATCTGGCTCCTTGCTCCATTCATTCAGAGCATCCCATAGTTTTGCTGTAGCAGTTTCTTATGGTTCATCGGTTGTTGGACATTTACCAAAAGAACACAGCAAAATATTTTCCTGGAGGAACGATCAAATGCGTTGTTACTGATGAACATTATAGACATTCCCCAGTGGCAGGGGGTCTTGAAATACCGCGTAAACTCACTTTAACAGGCAGTGAACGCCTCATTTTACCGTTACAGAGACTGATCGAATAAAATTGCTAGGTTTGATCTACCATTTTGCTCCCAGTACACATGGGCGATTATTAGATGCAAGAGAAAAAAAAACAACAACAACAAAAAAAAAACCCGGGGGGTGCCTTATTGGAGCAGGGCGCTTATTATACGTCGAAGACGGTAAAAACACTCTCAAATTCGTGAACAACACAATCATCTCACAACTGACTGAGGCACGTGGGACCAAGTTGTGTTGCATCAGGCGACGCCACAAGTATAGAACACGTTCTGAACGGCAGCAGCACGCATCTAATAGTTATTAGCATTTTTTGAAAGAGGACAATACGGTCCTGCAAGGAGTTCAAGGGTTAAGCGAGTTGGCAGATCAATGGAAATGGATTCCGCGCTCATTATGCAAGAGCAGGCCAAACTGCACTTGACCCAGAGCAGAATGTTCTGTTACGTTGTTTTATTTTTCCATCCGTTGCCCTGACGACATGTGAGGGATATCAGTGAATTTATTATACTTTTTATTATTATTATTATTATTATTATTATTATTATTAAATCTTGCTATCTGATCTTTTATCGGTTCACATGCTTGAGTGATAGTTTTTTTAAACACATAAATGCTGTACTTATATTCATTCAAGCTTTTTTCTCTCACTTTTATACTAAAGTCATTACCAATGAGCCGCTACCCGATCGAAACGCACGCTCAAGTGGACCGTTAAATTCGGATCGAGGCTTAAAAGCGCCGCTCTGTAATCGTCTACATACAGTGATTGCATGCAGATGTGGTGTTTAAGCCGTTACTCCGGTGGTAGAGCTGAACTATGTGAAATATTCCACGAATGATTTGCACGTGTGGAACTTTATTCCTTATGAGATGGACTCTGATCTGTGGGACGGTTTGTTTTTCTGTATTTCTATTATCGTCATCATTAGCTTTAATGTTGCCCTATTTCAAACCTGAGAAAAGTCATCAATCCATTCATTCATTTTCTTAACCGCTTAATCCTAATTAGAGTTACGGGGAGGCCAGTGCCCATCTCAGTCGACTCTGGCTGAGGGCAATGTACACCCTGGACAGCTTGCCAGGCCATCACAGGGTAATTTGGACCAGACAATTAACTTACTGTGTACGTTTTTGGACTGAGAGGGGAAACCTGAGTAGCTGAAGAAAACCCATGCAAACACCTTTTTGCTCTGAGGCGGACGTGCTAACCACTACGCAACTGTACCGCCCCTGGGAAAAGCCATTAAATGTCAATCATGACAGGATCTGGGAAGGGGATGCATTAAAGGCAGGAATTTTCTCATTCATTCATTTTCTGAAATGATTAATCCTAATTAGGGTTGCAGTGACACCCATTTCAGCCGACTCCAGGCAAGAGCAGAGTACACCCTGGACGGCTCACCAAGCCATCACAGGGCAGAAACATGCTGATGGCTATGCCAGCTCCTCTTTACAAAAGTAAGCAATGGTTCTTGTACATGAATCTCCAACCACAGACAGGGAGAGACATGGCCGGCCTTCGATAGCCCAGTTAGTGGCACTGGGGTGACAGCAGTGACAACCGTTGACAGTAGGGCTTGAACCCCCAACCTTAGGATCGGTAATCCAGCACCTTTCCACCGGGCCACTACTGCCGCAGCTGCAGGGATTTTCTCTCATGGTTTATTGGTCTTCTCTGGACTCATGTTTTTTTCCCCTGTCCTTATTTGCACTCATTATTACCTTGTACATTCCTTCATGCCTAAAATATGATGGGACATCGCAGCATGGTTCACGGGTGGGGTAAGGCCCGATTAAGTGACCTGGCCAGGGGTTGTCAGGATACCCATCAGACCTTGTGGCTTCTTCTGGATTTCAATCAGTGAGTTAAAGCAGCCGGCTCACGCGTGCGGCACTTTCTCTGTACTTTGAATACGGTTTATCTTGTTAAGATTTCACACAATAGTTTCATGACTACTAGTCAAAATGTGGGCGGCGCAGGGATGTGGTGGTTACCACAGCCACCTCACAGCAAGAAGGTCCTGGGTTTGCGTTGTACCACTTCATCCTACAAGTCTCACAAGGAGGGTGTGGCGCCTCTCAACCAACTCGTTCTGAAGGTGGGGTATGCCCTAAACAAACCATCGCAGGACCAACTCACACAACTATGGAGCAAGTTGAAACAGCCAATTATCCTAATGTGAATAATTTTTACTGTCAAAGGAAAACGGAGTTTCCAGAGGAAACAAGCAGAAGAAGAACAGACAAACTTCACACAGAATCGGCCTCTCTGAGTCCCGGGACGTGAACATTGGACCTGCTTACAGTGAGGTGGACGTGCTAACCACTATACCACAGTGTCAGTCGGGAAACTATGCTTATTTAGTGTAACATAAATATTCAGATATGGATTGAACTCATTCGGACCCTTTCAACTGCACCACCGGTTGATAAAGTCATTATGGTTTTGAGAAGATCACGAGTCTCTGGCTGTTCCTGGACCTGCAGCTGGGAATCAGGAGATTTTACTTGACCCCTGTGCATTTATGAAAAAAATATTCAACAACTGTGGTCCATGCTTCAACCCAAACTACCATGACAGAACATTCCCAGGTCTGCCGGTGCCTAATAATTACTGCTGTATAAATTTAGCCCGTGTGATAAAAACCCATCTACATGACATGGAACGTTTACATCCCTGAGAGTGAAGAGACCGCTTGAAAGATGTTAAAACGCCACATGTTGACATCGAACCCCAAGGCTGAAGAACCTGAAGCCGCACTGGCCTGTCAGCGCTGAAAAAAAACAAAGCACCAGAATGGATTACGGACATGACAGGTGCTTTTTAAACGCATTATGAAAGGCAGCTCGATGCTGAATGGAATGTTGGGTCTCTGTGTGGAGCGGGGAGTGTGAGTGGTTTTCGATCCCATCATTCCTTCCTTCAGTTTTCATCACAAATGGCACAGGGGTGAAGAGTAACACAAGCTTCTGCTAACACCATGTATATATATATATATATATATATATATATATATATATATATATATATATGTGTGTGTGTGTGTGTGTGTGTGTGTGTGTGTGTGTGTGTGTGTGTGTAAGTGTGTGTGTAATCAGTGCTCATTACGTAGACATATTTTACGAAGGAAGCAAAATGGCTGCGCCCACGTGAAGAGACCCGCCCCCATCTAGATATAAACATATTTCTTATCTTCTGAAAACTTAACAGAATTTTTCAATATTTTCAAATCAGTGAAAACTTTTTTTCATCATTTCTGAACTGTTTAATCATAATTAGGGTCACAAGGAGGCTAGTGCCCGTCTCAGCCAACTCTAGGCAAGGGCAGACTACACCCTGGACAGCTCACCAGGCCATCGCAGGGCAGAAATACGCTGACGGCTATGCGGCTCCTCTTGTGGAAACTCAGCAATGGTTCTCTTACAGGAACCTCTCACCATTGACAGTGAGAGACACGGCCTGCCTTTCATAACCCAGTTAGTGGCATGGGGGGGGGGGGGGGGGCAGTGACAACCTGAATGGGGTTTGAACCCCCAACCTTCAGATCAGTGCTCCATCGCCTTTACCACCAGGCCAACACTTCCCTTGAAAACTTTTTTATTGATGATAAACTTAATTTCTGCTAATGGATGCACCGTATGAGTCGCTGCATCTTTAAGATCCATATGGAAGAACAATTAATATTCAAAACCCTGTAGAGTTACTCAGGGCGTCATGGGAATTTGACCATCTAGTCCACACATGTTCAGTCCTCCAGGAGTTTCTGTTGGTGGTGCTGTGAGAGAACAGAGTACCGGGGTCACTGTTACAAGTCATGAGGTCCCTGTATAACCAAAGCGAGAGCTGAGTCCACATCATTAATACAAAGACATTTGTTTCCAGGAGGTGCTGGACTCCACCAGGGTTTCTCCTTGTCACTGATCCTGCATGTAGTTTTCATGGATAGGATCTACAGGTGTAATTGTGGAAAGGTCTCTAGATTGAGAACCTCAGGATTGCATGCTTGCTTTTTGCAGATGATGTGGTTCTATTGGCTTCTACAGAATGTGACCTTCAGCATACAATGGAGTGGTTCACGGTGAGTGTGAAGCTTCTAGGATAAGAGTCAGCTCCTACAAATCTGAGGTGATGGTCCTCAACCAGAAAAAGGTGGCTTGCTACATCCAAGTCAGAAATGAGTGTTTGCCTCAAGAAAATGAGTTCAAGTATCTTGGAGTCTTGTTCATAATTGATGAAAGAATGGAGAAGGAGATACACAGACAGATCTTTGCTGTTCCACCAGGAATGAGGGTGTGGCAGTGTTATGGTAAAGGGGAGGTGGGTCAAAAGGCAAAGATTTTGATTAAATTTCATCCCTCACCTATCATGAGATTTGTGTCATGTCCGAAAGAAGGAGACCATGGATCCAATCAGCTGAAGTAAGTTTCCCTCAGAGAATGTCTGGGCTTAGCCTTAGAGATAAGGTGAGAAACTCAGACATCTAAAGGGAACTCAGGGTAAAGCTGCTGCTCCTCATCATCAAAAGGAGTCATTTGAAGTGATTCGGGCATCTGATTGTAATGTCTGCTGGTCGCCTCCATTTACAAGTGCTCCATATACAATGCTGTGCAAATGTTTTTGCCCCCTTACTGATTTTTTTTTACTTTTTTTGCACCTTTGTCACACTTAACTTTTTTAGATCATCAAACAAATTTAATCATCACACAAAGATAACGCAAGTATTAAAAAAATGCAGTTTTCCTGTTGAGATTTTATTTGTTAAGAGAAAAATCCTATCCAAACCTACATGAACTTCTGTGAAAAAGTATTCCCCCCCCCCAATCCCTGTTAAAAGGTACGGTAATTGTGATTCATCCTATTATTGGGGAAAACTGAGTTCAATTTCATGGCCACACCCAGGCCTGATTGCTGCCAGACATTTCCAATCAGGAGATCCCCAACATAAAACCTGACAAGGTGAGGTAAGCCATACTGAACACACATCATCATGCCGCGATCCAGTGAGCTTCAAGAGCAACCAAGAAAGAAGATTGTAGAGATTTCTCAGTCTGGGAAAGGATACAAAGTCATTGGTAAATTTGGGACTCCAGCAGACCACTGTCAGCCATTATCCATAAATAAAATAAAGTATAATAAAATAATCTAAATAATAATAATAATAATAATAATAATAATAATAATAATAATAATCCATAAATGGCAAATAAAGATCTTGAATCTTGAATCTTGAATCTTGAATGGAGAAGGCATGGCACAGTGGTGACCCTTCCCAGGAGTGTCCGACCTATCAAAATTACTCCAAAAACATGGCACAGACTAACCGGAGAAGTCACAAAGGATCCAAAAACCACTTCTAAAGAACTACAAGCTTCACTTGCCTCAGTTAAGGTCAATGTTCATGACTCCATCATCAGAAAGACACGAGGCAAAAATGGCATCCATGGAAGAGTTTCGAGGCGAAAGCCACTGTTGACAAAAAAGAGCATCAAGGCATTACTTTTGCCAAGAATCATCTTGATCATCCCCAAAGCTTTTGCGAAAATGTCCTCTGGACTGATGAAACTAAAGTTGAACTTTTTTGGAGAAATGCATCCCGTTACATCTGGCGCAAAAGGAACACTGCATTTGATATAAAGAACATTGTGCCAACTGTGAAGCATGGTGGTGGAAGTGTGATGATCTGGGCATATTTGCTGCTTCAGGACCTGGGCGACTTGTCATGACTGATGGAACCATGAATTCTGCTCGCTACCAAGAAATCCTGGCGAAGAATGTTTGTCCATCAGGTTGAGAGCTCAAGCTAAAGTGCACCTAGGTTCTGCAGCAAGTCCACTTCTGAATGGCTAAAAAAGAACAAAATGAGGGTTTTGGAGCGGCCTAGTCAAAGTCCCAACCTGAATCATATTGAGATGCTGTGGCATGACCTTAAAAAGGCTGTTCATGCCGAAAACCAGGGCCAAAATCCCATCGCAGCCACGTGAAAGACTCATTGCCTCTTATCGCAAATGCTTGACTGCAGTTATTTCTGAAAAAAGGTGGTTGAAGCTGTTAGATTTAGGAGGCAATTACTTATTCACACGTGCCCTTGTAGGTTCAGGTGTTTTTTTTTTTCCCTTTAGTAAATGCAATTGGCACTGAAAACTGCATTTTATGTTTACTTGTGTTCTATCGTTGTATAATATTTAGGTTTGCTTGATGTGAAATGGATGACAGTGACAAAGTGCAGAAACTGTCAGCAATTGGTCAGGGGTAAACACTTTTGCGCAACACTGTGTTATGTTGGAGCAGTGGTAGCTTGGTGGTAATGTCAGCTGAATCACTGATCCTAAGGTTGGGGGTTCAAGCCCCACTTTCAACAAGTTGCCACTGTCCCCCCAGTGCAGCTAACTGGGTTATCAAAGGCCAGCCATGTCTCTCACTGTCTATGGTGGGAGGTTCAAAGAACCATCGCTGACTTTCGTCAAGAGTAGCTGCATAGCTGTCAGCGTGTTTCTGATTGGGAATCAGAGTCCCCTGAGCGAGTTCATTCACAGCAACATTCTGGCAACTCCTGCAGCAGCACTGGAACCCAGTCGTATCAGCTTCTGCCCTTATATTGGATCCTTCCTGTGGTGCCGAGAGTGGGGACTTGCTGCTTGGGTTTGGGTAATAGGCTGTCCTCCATACTTCCTACCCAGGCTCTGCGCACTGGAGAGTATCACCAGCCGGGATACCAGCCAGAGCGCAGCACCATCGTCCTTCAAGACTGACAGAGGCCTGCTATATATCATGTTATATATTCATCCATTTACCAAACAGCTTATTCCTACTAGGGTTGTGGGGAGTCTGGGGCTTATTCCAGCTGACTCTGGGTGAAGCTGGGGCACATCCAGAAGAGCTAACCAAGTCTATGCCAGAGCCAACACACACAACCATAGTAACCCATACTAGTCCTGGCAGGGCCATTAACGCTTTTGTTTGTTATAAACATACTGACTTTTATTTTGTTTTGGCAGCATGCTAATATTCCTGGGGTATTTTTTGATGCTCACTGTTGACAGAAAGACTTTATTTTGACATTTCCAATGACCCAATAATTCATCCACGGTTTGACAGAACTGTAATGTTCGATTTGCTTTTGTGACCCAAGTCTCCCCTCACTTACCTGCCAGATGGCCCCAGAAACTACAGCCAATACCATTGGATGGATCCATGTTTTTTTTTTTTTTTTTTTTTTTATCAGCCTGTGCTTCAGGACAGTGGATGGCTCCCAGATGTTCTGAAACCTTGTGGAATCACAGCTGTACATTTTCACAGACAAAAAAGTTAGAATTTGCATTATTCCTTTAACAGAACTAAATTAGTTTTACCACAAGAATAAACATGCAGCTATGTTTTCGTCTGCTATTAAAGCTGAAACTTATCTCCGCGCTCCTGAATCATAAACCTTTCAATACGTGAAGCCTGAATTTCCCATCTGCCTTTTTAAAGGGGGAAAAACTCCATGTTTTCCCAGATCCACATTTTTCTGTTGCAGAAGCCGCACTAACAGGATGAGGCCAGTGCATGCTTGCTTTGGAAACCTTCTCTTGTCCCGATGGTGCTTCCATTCCAACATAATAAAATACGTCCTTTTAAAACATAAAACAGGCTTCATGATGTCCATATCCTATCTCCTATCTGTAAAACCAATACTTAAATACACATTTCTGAAATACCTTGTGTTTCACGAGCAGTGTGTGTGTGTGTGTGTGTGTGTGTGTGTGTGTGTGTGTGTGTGTGTGTGTGTGTGTGTGTGTGTGTGTGTGTGTGTGTGTGTTCTATGATCCTCTAGACCCCAGGTCAAGAGTTAAAAACATGTCCAAGAGGATTAAAAATATAGATCTTTAGGATCTCATTCATTCAATAGTATACTGGACTGCTTAATCCTATTAGGGTCGCTGGGAGGCTGGTGCTAGTCTCAGCCAACTCCTGAAAAAGGCAGAGTACACCTTTAACAATTTGCCAATCCATTGCAGTACAACATAAACACACACAACCATTCACACTCAATCACATCAAGGGGCAAACAACCAAACTGCATAATGTTCATGTCTTTGGACTATGGTAGGAGGACCCCAGTGTCTTCTTTTACTTTCGGCTTTTTCCTTTTTTCATCTGATTGGCATGTTTTGATTTGGTATAGGTTTTTATGTTGGATGCCCTTACTGACATAACCCTATAGCAAGGGACGGAAACACGCTGACGGCTGTGCAGCGACTCTTGTTGAAAGTCAGCAATGGTTCTTTTACATGAACCTCTCACCATAGACAGTGAGAGACATGGCCGGCCTTTGATAACCCAGTTAGCTGCACTGGGGGGGGACAGTGAAAACCCTGTGGAGAGTGGGACTCGAACCCCTAACCTTAGGATCAGCGATCCAGCACCTTTACCACCAGGCCCCCACTGCCCTTAGGAGTAAACTAGTATACCAAGGGAAAGTCTACACAAGCGGTGGGAGGATATGCAAATTCCTCACAGAACTGCAGAGCCCAGGATTCGGAGCTCTTGCTGTAAGGCGGATTTGCTCACCACTATACCACCGCGCTGCCTTTTCACTGTTGAATAATATGATAACACGTCAAGAAGCGCTGTTACCAAAAAAAAAAAAAATCATTGCATTTTTGAGGCTTTACACTCTGTCGTCTTGTGTAATCCAGACGTGATGAAAGGATTAAGATGCAGAAGTATTTCACCATGGCAACATTAACGGGACAAAACTTATGCTAGGACGTTATTAATGTGCTAAAAGCTTCCTAAATGTTGCTCCTCAGATTGTTCTCCAAACATCATTGTTTGATTACGGATTATTGGATGAGTGTTAGAAATAAATCCAATCTTCTTTTTCTTTTGGCTGTTCCCTTCAGGAGTCACCACAGCGAATCATCTGCCTCCATCTCACGCTATCCTCTGAATCGTCTTCTCTTATACCAACTACCTTCATGTCCACCTTCACCACATCCATAAATCTCCTCTTTGATCTTCCTCTAGGCCAGGGGTTGGGAATCGTTTTGACTAAGAAAGCCAAAAAACCCCCCAATTTAAAATCTAATCCTCTGAGAGCCAAATATATTTTTAATACTGAGACCAACAATTTGAGAGTATAGTAAGACTCTGAATTTATTTTAAACAACATTGTTTCACAAAGTTATTTATTAATAAGAAAAGTACTTCTTACTATAATGTGACTTCCCGTGCTGCGTGGTGTTGTTGATGGCTTTGTAGTCTGGTTGATAGGTTGATACGTGCTGAGGTTCAGCTTCATGCAGGCGTTTAGACTTCCATCTATTAAACGTGACCGCAGGTTGGTGTTGATGCTTTTCAGATGTGAGAAGGACTGCTCGTATGCATATGTAGAGCCAAACATGGTCAATACGACAGGAGTCACACGCTGCAGTGTTTATGTAACAGAAAGTGCGTCCCAAGTTTTGGCAGTCAGCTGATCTTGCGGGTTGAAGTTTTTTCATTCTGTCCATTTGTGTTCTGCTTTCCAGCTCTACTTGGCTTCTTGCACATGAGCTGATCATAAACGAGGGAAATTTACCTCTTTACCCAAAAACAACTCGCGCAGGCTGTTGCATATACAGTAATCCAATAAAATTAGAGTTTCAAGGTATCAGCCCCGCCCACACACTGGAGTACAGAAAGGATTGGCTCTCCACTGCGCACCCTTCGACAAGTAGCATTGAAAATAGATGTATAGATTGAAATGCATGTGATTTATTTATGTTTTTGTTTTATTTGATGGCTTTTTTCTTTATTTTTATTTAAAGGACAGTGAAATTAAGTATTAGTTATTCTGTTAAGAAAGGCCACCTGATTTATCTGAGAGCCAGATGCAGTCATCAAAAGAGCCATATATGGCTTGCGAGCCATAGGTTCCCAACCCCTGCTCTAGGCCTTCTGCCTGCTAGATCCAACCTCAGCATCCTACTACCAATATACTCACTATCCCTCCTCTGTACATGTCCAAACCATCTAAATCTAGCCTCTCTGACTTTGTCTCCAAAACCTGTTACATGTGCTGCCCCTCTGATGATTCCTGATCCTATCCATCCTCGTTACTCCCAAAGAGAACCTCAACATTTTCATCCCTGTTCATCAAAGATTGCAGGACACTGGTCCTCTTAGCATGCAATATTTTTTACAAAACATTAACTTGTGTTCAGACAAATTTAATGTAATAAACTAGACTCTTAAAAACCTGCAATCTAAAAACTAGTATCCTGCAATCGTCATCAATTAGAAATAAATCCAATGGCAGCTTTTAATATTAGTGGTTATTACTGCTGGACATCATCATCTGTAACTGCTTCATCCTAATTAGGGTTGCGAGGAGGTTGGCACCCATCCCAGCCAGCTCTGTGCGAGGGCAGAGTACACCCTGGATGGTCTTCAGGCCATCGCAGTTTGGAAACACGCTGATGGCTTTGCAGATACTCTTGTTGAAAGTCAGCAATGGTTCTTTTACATGAACCTCTCACCATAGACAGTAAGAGACATGGCCGATCTTTGACAACCCAGTTAGCTGCACTGGGGGGACAGTGACAACCTTGTGGAGAGTGGGACTTGAACCCCCAAACTTTGCATCAACGATCCAGCATCCTATACCACTAGACCACCACTGCCCCTACTGCTGGACATAATAAGATAAACCCCTGCTGGACACTTTATATAAAAGGTCTAAAGAATGTAAGCTTTATATAAGGAGTTAAAACAAACACACAAAATCCTGATGGAGATTCGTTCGGTGTCTGGAGCTGCAGATTTGGGTTTAAAAGAAAGAGCTCTTTGTTTTTGTCTGTGGTTTGTGGGTTTAGCTAATCAACTGGATTAAACTGCTTTGAAAACCAAGCTGAAAGTTACAGCGGCCATCTGGACAAACCAAACACGGTTTGTGCCTTCTAACCTCCTTCCAAACGTGTGTGTGTGTGTGTGTGTGTGTGTGTGTGTGTGTGTGTGTGAGAGAGAGAGAGAGAGAGAGAGAGAGAGAGAGAGAGAGAGAGTGAGTGTGATGATAATGATGACGACGATGATGGAAATGTAAATGTAGCAGGCAGATGAGAGCAGGAACTGGGAATAAAAATGCACTCGTTTGGCAGCGGATGTACCTCAGCAGCACTCAGACGTTGATTAGATGCAAACCAAAGTACCGAACATGAGACAGTGGAGCGCGGTGCTGTGGCATAGTGGTTAGCATGTCCGCCTCACAGCAAGAAGGTCCTGGGGTTTTTTTGTGGGTTCTTCTGAGTGGGGTTGAATGTTCTCTCTGTGTTTGGTTGGATTTCCTCCAGATACTCCGGTTTCCTCTCACAATCCGAGCACACGCACACTGGTTGTTCCAAATGGCCCTAGGTGTGAGCGTGAGTGTAAGTATATGTATGGGTGTTAGTCCTGCAGTGGACTGGTGAGTCGTTGAGAGTATACCCTGCCTTTGCCTAGGGTCGACGGAGATGGGCTCCACCCTCCTTGCAACTCTGGTAGGATTAAGCGGTTTGGAAAATGAATGAAAAATCAATGAAAGGGTGAGATTGCAGGTTCTTAAGAGTCTGGTTTATTATATAAAAATTGCCTTAACACAAGTCAATGTTTTGTAAAAACAGTATCCGAGTATCAGCGGAACAGTATCCTTCAATCATTAATATAGAGATGTATGTGCTGTCTTAGTTTAAATATCCGTTTAACGAGTTCATGTTCCATCCAGCTTCCTACATTTACTCTGCAAATGCTTATTGACTTCCATGTTTGTCTGCCTACTTTATTAGGTAAAGTCTGTTGGGCTTTTTACACCCGAGCCATAGTGGCTCATCAGGCCGGTGCTTATCCCTGGTTTCTGTAGCGTGACGCTACCAGGAGTTCAACTCGTCCTGGATGGGACGCTAGTCCATTGCAGGTGAGCTTCCCAGTATATTTTTACTGGTACCCATTTATACTGCTGGGTGCATAGAGGCACACTTGTGGTTGAGACCTTGCCCAGGGGTCTAAGCACAGTGGGGGTCTAACTGGGATTTGAACACACAGCCTCCCGATCATGAGCCCAGCTCCCTAACCATTACATCACCAGCCCCACCTACTTTAGTTAGGCTGTGTGTTTATTCTGTGTGAGCCTCAGCAGTGCTGTATGAGCCTCTCTTTTCTGAGTTCAGTTTGATTAGCAGTGTGTTTGATAATTCAGTGTTGTTCTCCTCCCTGTCATCATACAAGTTAGTGATGGATAACAGCCAATCAGCATCAGCTCGTCCACACAGCAGCCATATATCTGTGTGTGTGTGTGTGTGTGTGTGTGTGTGTGTACTTAACTATTCTCTGCCTTTTCCTATCTCCTGCCTTATGTCCAGATATCCACTACATCTATCATCCCAGAGATGACACAGAGGGGTGGATATGGACTTGGTATTGTTGACTCGCTGTATTCTGTTTCTTCTCTGATTTAATGTTTGTTGATCTTTTACAAGCTTTATGACATTATGATCTCCTGTGGGTCTGCTTGTTTGGATTTATATACAGATTTTTTTAAAGTTCTGGATCCACCGTAACCCTTCCTTGGGATGAAAGTGAGGAAATCAAGGCACTGATTCATTCAGATGATTCACAGATGACTCAAAGTTGAATTTATCATTGATGTCATGCGTAAAGACAGGGAAGAGCATCAAAGTTACAGGAAAAAAAACAATATAAAACTAAAATTGAAAGTACAACAACAAACGCATATCCCAGAGCCAGAACTGTTCTTCACTGTGGTGTAAGAAGCTTGACTCACCTGGATTCCTCCACTCTTTTCGACACAACCTTTCAACCTGTGTAATGAACAAGTTCTACATACCGATTACACATCTGAGACAACATGGTGGGGTAGTGATTAACACATCCTCTTCAATGCAAGAAGGTTCTGGTTTCAAGTCCTGGGCTCATTAAGGATGTTTTTTTTTTAATTTATGTGGAGAAGGCATGTTCTCCCAGTGTTTGCATGGGTTTGCTCTGGGTACTCCGGTTTCCTCCCACAATCCAAATTCATACACATTAGGCAAACTGGCTGTTCAAAATTGGCTCTCAGAGTGAGTGAGTGCGAATGGCTGTGGGTTTTGGCCCCACGATAAACTGGCGAACTGTTCAGGGTGTACCCCACCAGGCTTTCCACGAACATAGTAGGATTAAGTGGTTCAGCAAATGTATTAATGAAGTCATGATTACACATAATACAGTGTACACTTCTGTCAGTATATCAAGACCACATAAATAAAGGTTAGATATTTTCAGATTTTTTAAAAACTCTTTTTATTATTATTTTTGACAGCACTGGAGCACCAGAGTATGATTCCTAATAATAAAATGGCCCCATGTACACTGTATATACAGGGATCCCTCGCTACTTCGCTCTTCAATTCATGTGGCTTCAGTGCATCGCAGTGTTTCTTTTTAAAAATATTAATTGAGTTAAAAAAATAAGGAAAATTCCACAAAACAAGGTCAAATTTATATTTACTTTACATCTTATGCATTATTTTTTAATGTTTAATTGTTATTATAAGCATTTATAGCATTGAATATGTATTTATTGATATTATATACACATATACATGCACGTATACATCAGTCAGGGGTTGATCCTATTTTGTGGTCGCACGGGGGTCTCGGTCCCAATTAATCGCGGAAAGTGAGGGATCGCTGTATATGCACACACACACACACATATATATATATAGGATAGGAGTTTTGGGTTTTCATAAGCTATATGCCAAAATCATCAGTATTAAAACAATAAGAGACCGGAAATATTTCAGTTGGTGTGCAATGAATCTAAAATATATAAAAGTTTAATTTTTATCAGTCGTTGTCGTCGTTGTCGTATATATATATATATATATATATATATATATATATATATATATATATATATATATATCTACATACAGTGATCCCTTGCTACTTCGAGTTTCAATTTCTGCAGCTTCAGTGCATCGTGGATTTTTCAAAAATATTCATCGAAACATAAAAAAAAGAAATGAATTAAAAATTGGGAAAACGTTAAGGAAAATGCCACAAAACAAGACCAATTATGAAAAAAAGACAAAAAAACAACAAAACTATTTACATTTTTATGTGAGGTGCAATGCAGCCATAAGGGGGGCACAAGCCAATGCTCTCACTCATGCTAGTTCCAAGCCCAGATAAATGCAGAGGGTTGTGTCAGGAAGGGCATCCGGCGTGAAACCTGAGCCAGATCAAATATGCATATCACAAATATTACCTCCATCCCGGATCGGTCAAGGCCCGGGTTAACAACGACCGCCATCAGTACTGTTAACCAACAGGGTGCTGGTGGAAACTGGACTACTGTTGGTCGAAGGAGAGGCAGGAGGCGTGTCCGGAGGTGGAGAGAGAAGAGGAAAAGCATAAGCATTTTTAGTGTTGAATATGTATTTATTGATATTATATACACATATACATGTACATATACGTCAGTCAGGGGGGGTCGATCCTACTTCGCAATTATCAGGTGTATACACACACACACACACACACACACACACACACACACACATACACACGTATATATTGCGTTTAATCTAAATGAATTTTATTTAACTTCCAGCTTTTAACACTATGATGGAGAAGTTCAGTGGGGTGAATACTTCTGTAAGCAATGTACAGCGCCAGTTTATATATATATATATATACACACACACATATATATATATATATATATATATATATATATATATATATATAAAATATCTTTCCTGAAGTTCTTCCCGTTCTATGTTCTATGATTATTGGGCTGAAAAATAAACAGCAAGATCCCTCTGTGGTGTCCGGCCAGTGGAGATATGAGTATGAGACAAGTGAAACATGTCCAACCTGTCTATGTACTTTAGAGATAGCATCACTGTTCCAGTCCACAAACGGAAAATGAATGTGTTCCAACAGTATCAGAGGCTAGCCGCTATCTGGAAGGATGCAGGGGTGGTAGGTCTGAGATATGAAGAGCTGATTAAAAAAACAACTCTTGCAAAGTTTAGAATGTTGCATATGCTTTTTGTTATCGTGGAATTTTTGCTTAATGAGCCCTGGGTTTTACCGTTATTATTCTGCAGATGGTCGTCAAGTTGATTCTCCACGTTGGCTTAAGTGAAATATCTACCAGTTTTCTACGCTATTGAGTGTCATTAGTGATCCTTCATGGCCAATTTCTTGGACAGCAGCACTTGTTTCTTTTGCACTGATGCTCTCAGAAGACCACACAAGCTTATCGCCTGTGTAGGAACCTTGGAGCAACTCGGTGTTTCCTCAGCAGGGCAGGAAACAGCCCGGATCTCAAGGGAGACACATTAGAGACCAGGGTTCAAGGGTTAATGCTGGACATTTCCTCAACCACACGCCAAAGATCCAAGGTTATAAACATAACCCGTCAAGAAAAATAACAATACACAATGAGCACTACTACAATACAAATCCAAAATAAGGGTCAGCACTGGGATTTTCTGAAGAAGCTAAAGATTAGCGGTACTGTATTCATGCAGTGCTTTATTCCTGTTACGCCGCAGCGTCATACCGTAGAATGTATGTGAATCGAGTTATTTCCTGTCATTGCAGATGTTTTTGGAACATTTTTGGAAGACATCATGAGCATTAGCACTTTGTAACAGTTACTTGTAAAGTTTTAATTTATTCTTTAATTTTGCGCTTTCTTGGTAAACTCAAGCTGCCGAATTCTTTTCGATTGTTAGCCTTAAGCGATTGTGCAAAATCAACGAAATACCAGCAAAATGATTGATGATAGGCATAATTTTCTCAAGTGATGCAGAGTTATCAGGTGTGCAGTTCAACTGAGCTGAACTATCATGTGACGACATTCGAGTGATAACCAATCAGAGCTTACCAACAAAACACTGAGTTCCCCCAAAATAATTTACTGAGTTCGTCCACATCAATATGGAATCAAGGCTCATTATGCGGTGTGCTTTCCGACTGCAGTTAGAACTTTTCGAAGGATAATTTCTGAAAACGCCCAGCATGGGATCACGTTTCGGAAACAGTGGACATTTCCTGTGAGTTCATTCATTCATTATTCATTTTCTGAACCGTTTAATCCTAGTTAGAGTTGCAAGGAGGCTGATGTCCATCTCAGCCGACTTTGGGTGAGGACAGAATACACCCCACACGGCTCACCAGGGCATCGCAGATCAGAAACATGGTGATGGCTATGCAGCTCCTCTTAACGAAAGTCAACAATGGTCCGTTCACATGAACCTCCCATCATAGACAGTGAGAGACACAGCCAGCCTTTGATAACCCAGTTAGCTGCGCTGGGGGGAACAGCACGGACAGCTGTTGACAGTGGGGCTTGAACCCCCAGCCACCACTGGCCTTCCTGTGAGTTTATATTCATGGTACATGTTAAACTCTTCCTGGTTCATGATGCACAAGAGCCTCACTTCTATACTTGCCATGTGATAATAATCATAATCCCGTAGTACCTCGTCTAACGAGTGTCCTTTATAACAAGTTTTCCATGATACCATCTTTGAATTCACCAAAAATCTGCTCCATCCAACAAGAAAAAATTTAATTTACAAGCTGTCTTTGAAATGGCTTTTCTGGGCCGATTAGCCTTGTATTCTTCCGCGTGTATTCTTCCACGCTCTGAGAAAGCCTTGTGCAGTGCCCCTCAATTATTTTCTGTGACGCCCCTCCAGGAAAAAAAAAAACATTTCTTGTTACCCCCAGCGCCCCGTGTGCGACTATAAATAGTGTTTACTGCACTTTGTGTCATTTGCTCTGTGCTCTTCTCCACACCATAGCACGACAATGAGAGCGCCACTGCCAACTACTGTAGTGGATGCACAATTACACTTAATTCTAGTACAGTATGGCAAAAAACATGTTCCCCAGGGTCATGAATGCCCCCCTGGCATTACACCCCAAGGTGTAGGAGGACCCACTATTTGAGAAGCAGTGGCCTTGTGGGAGCTCACCACGAGCCTTTCCTTGTTGGCATTTGTAGCATGCACATGCACAAAATTCTCCTCCTCCTCCTCATCCTCTGTTCCACACCACCTGCCTGCCAATGTGACATCTTCGCTACGTGATCAGAAGTTTATTTATTTATTTATTTATTTAATTTATTTAAATTGTTTTTTGTTATTTCTTATGGGAATAATTGTTTCATCTAATGAACCTTTTGGCTTGCGAGTTTGCCTTCGGAACAGATTTAATTTGTTCGCTGAGGTATCACTGTAGTAAACAGTTTATTATGATAAACTAATACAAGCTTATAAAATATATGTGAATAAAAATATAAACTATTTATTAGTGAACTAGCTGGATTCAGCTTGCGGAGCTCCACTTCCTGTAGGGAACTAAATGGTCACTGCTGAGTATCACTCGAAAACGTTTGGAAGCGGTAAACGTGAGATGGTTACCTAGGCAACCAGCGCTGGCCATGAGCACAATTCTCTTGTGTTGTGAAGCAATACGGATGTCATCTCTACTTCAGGAGAGAAATATATTGCTGCAGGATGAGAGGAATAAAACAGGTTTGTTAATAAGCTCTAACAGGACAATAATCCCATCAGAACTCCAAGATGGTAATAATGACTCCACTTCATCACCGTACCCAGTATTGATTATTTTCCTCCAGCAGCATGACACCAACTCTGTGCTGTTTTTCTCACACTACAGTAATTTGCCTGCGATGTTAGCATTACTTAATGTGCAAAATGTGCACTTAGAGAGTGCAAACCTATACCAAGCTTAGCATCACCCATTCAAACCAAAATGTTAAAGAATCCTTTAAAAAATAATAGCAAAAATCACCAACATTTTAAGTAGTCTTACTTGTCCAAAGCTCCACCTCTAATAATCCGATAATCAATAAATATCTGTACATCTGCATAAATTAAAGCATAAATTCCTTGGTGGAGGTAAAAATGAACGAACCATCATGATCTCATCGTTCATTTTCTGTAACCGCTTAATCCTAATTAGGGTCATGGGGAGGCTGGCGCCCATCCCAGCCGACTCTGGGTGAGGGCAGAAATGCGCCGATGGCTTTGCAGCTCCTCTTGAGGAAAGTCAGCAATGGTTCTTTTACATGAACCTCACACCATAGACAGTGAGACGCATGGCTGGCCTTTGATAACCCAGTTAGTGCACTGGGAGGGACAGTGACAACCCGTGGAGAGTGGGGCTTGAACCCCCAACCTTGGGATCAGTGATCCAGAACCTCACCACCAGGCCACCACCGCCCACATCATGATCTATTTATAGTTATTTTAATGCCATGTAATTTTAACTATTGTTCTTTTTTTGATTGTATTTCCCAGAAGCTCTTCTGTAAATCAGAATTTCGAACCATGATGCGGTTTGTGTCTGTCTACATGGTGTGTGTCCTTTGGCCTGGATATCAAACTAATTGTCTCGCTTTCTTGTACAGGGATCAGAATGAGACGAGAATCCACTAATCTGGAAAATGTGTCTCGTTCCCAGCAGATGTCTTTAATGACAAAGTCTGGGATCGATCCAAGATCTGAGGGAATGGAGCCGGTGTCTCAGAGACCGGCATTCTCGCGCCGAGCCCGATGATGGCACGAGTTTCTATACTTGGCAGCACGAGAAGGCTGCATTTCCAACATGAGGTCGCGTCCTCCAATCCAACTGCTGGAATATCGGCGCTCCACCAGGGTCACATCGATCTTCCATTAGTTTCCATTCGACAGTGTGTGACAGAAGAGATGTGGTTTGTGCTGGCGGTTATGATCATTTGTCATCGTTGACAGCGTATCCTGTATATTGTGGGGATTTGAGATAAAATTGAATGTTTAGATGTTTCTGAAGCTGTATAAGAAGCACTTGATCATTTTTTTAAATTAATTAATGTTCACTTGCTTTTAATTGCTGTGTCTCTCTCTCTCTCTCTCTCTCTGTCTCTCTCTCTCTCTCTCTCTCTCTCTCTGTCTCTCTCTCTTTCTCTCTCTCTCTGAACTATTCTGGATACTGTTCATTCATTCATTCATTTTCTGAACCCCTTAATCATACTACTGTGGGGTCACACAGTGGGAGGGAGGGAAGTCTCGTCTGAATCACCGTTCATCGCAGGACCAACACACAACCAGACTCACACCAGGGGCAATTTTAAACAGCCAATCAGCTTAACGTGCATGCCTTTGAACAGTAGGAGGAAACTTGGGTACCCTGAGGAAAACCACACAATCATGGGAAATTATTCACTCCACACAGACATATCCTTGCCAAGATGCCAAACCTTCCTGCTGTTAAGCGGATGTGCTAACCATGTCATCATGCCACTCTTGGGTGGAGCTAAAAATGCAAAATGAGAGGTTTTAGTATACCATTGAAATCATGTTCCTACCTAATGTCTGTGGCGAGAGGCAGTGGTGGTCCGGTGGTAAGGTGCTGGATTACCAGTTGGGGTACTAAGGATGGGGGTTCAAGTTCCACTGTCAAGGGTTGTCACTATTGTCTCCCCCCCCCTCCCCCCAGTGCAGCAAACTGGGCTATCAAAGGCTGGCCGTGTCTCTCACTGTCTGTGGTGGGAAGTTCATGTAAAAGAACCATTGCTGACGTTCGCCAAGAGGAGATGCATAGCCGTTAGCGTGTTTTTGCCCTGCGGTGGCCTGGAGAGTTGTCCAGGATGTACTCTGCCCTCACCCAGAGTTGGCTGAGATGGACACTAGCCTCGCTACAACATTGATGAGGATTAAGTGGTTCGGAAAACGATTGTGCCATTGAAAATAAAGCCACGCCCCTTATGATGTCCAGCTAAGTCATATACAAATATATATAAACCAGACAGAAGGCGTGTACTGTCAAAACACAGGTAAGAAGGATCTCTCAGGAACAAAACACTGGCAGTTTCTTCCATTCGTTACTAAACACATATTTTATGTTAAGTTATGGAATACATTACATCGGCTCGGTGGTGTTGTGGTTAGCATGTCCGCCTCATACCAAGAAGGTCCTGGGTTCGATTCCCAGCCTGAGTGTTCCCGTGTGGAGTTTGCATGTTCTCCCCGTGCTTGCCTGGGTTTCCTCCGGGTTCCTCCCACAGTCCAAAAACATGCACAGTTGGTTAATTGGCTGTTCCAAATCACCCCTAGGTGTTAATGATTGCATGAGTGTTGGCCCTGCGACGGCTTGGCGAGCTGTCCAGGATGTACCCAGCCCTCAGAAATCTAGTCGGCCGGGATAGGCGCCAGACTCCCGGCAACCCTAATTAGGATTAACCGGTTTAGAAGATGAATGGAGTTCATTGTCCACCATCATGACTCTGATGTTTCCAGCATCTTCTCGAAAGAGTTATGGAAATACATCTCTACTGCCAGCATTTTATAGTGTGATACATTCAAAAACAGCAATTTCATACAGAAACAATATTTTCTCCCTTATTAAAAGAGCTAACATGCACAAGAGTCATCGGGGTGTCACTGACACCCCCAGCCACCCCACCCGCCCATCCCTTTGTTTTCAACACTTCTCAGTGTCCAAGTCAGAAAATGTGAATTGCAGAGACTTCAAAATATCAAACAGCACAACTGCACATCCTGGAAGAACAAATTGTCACGTTTGATAAAGAAATTTCAGACGGGTTACTAGTTCTGGGTCAGAACTGAAATGATTACAGACAGACGGACGGACAGGCATACGCCTGTTATTTTTATATCAGATGATGAATAATGATGTGGATATTTACGGTGGAAAATCCAACACAATGCATGTTTACCCAGCCGCTATAAAAAAACAAAATAAGAGCTTAAAAGTAAAGGTAGTAAAATTACTCTGAAAAAATCCTGATCTCATATTTCCACTCTATTATCTCAAGTAATAAATTTAAATATAAAACCGCATTTGCACTTTTAACGTCATCCTTCTACGTGTATTTGAAGAATACTAATTCTACTGCTTGTAATAAAATCCAGAGAAATAATTGACTTCAGAACACATGACGACAATTACACCTCGCTAATGACCCCTACAATGTTTTTTTTATGCTAACGAGATTAGCCTGTGTTGTGTTTTTGTAGCTAAAATGTTCTTTGAATTCTTCAGTCCAGCTGCTCTCTTTAGTAATAGCGCCAGCTTTCATTGCCACCACATTGGCAGCATTCATCCTGCCAATCCCTCTGAAACGAGAGCTTTGTAAACGCCGGTTTCCCACCATGGCAAAGCCGTAGCGGATTAGCGTTCTCACCCACCAAATTCCTTTGATTTATGTTCCCATAATATCAGAAATTACCCCGGAACGAAATGAAGAGTACGGAGCTTTTATGTTAGTGGATAATATAAGCATGTTTTAACTGCATGGAATCTTGGCACGTGTTCATTCGACTGCTCCGCTGCTGCTCTCGGTGCGCTTCAGGCTCACTCTGCAGATGGCAGCTTTGTGATATTAACACTATGAAGCGGTGCTTTTACCTTCATAGCAAAACTGTTTAACCTCTTGTATGGCATGCTAACCCGTTACATGGTTCTGACTCATACAAAAATCTTCACTCTGTAACACCACAATGTTTTAAAATCCAGGATTATTATTGGTAGAACGTTTTTGATTAATTTTCTTGAAGAGAATCTGACATGTTTATATCGTTGCTCTCGGCTGGCTTTTCACATCCGAGCCTCGAATGACATCACAGCTTTTATTCCACTTACACCACGGCAGCATTAGCTGATACTATAGCGACGTTATGTGGGGCCGGTGATGTGAGTGGTTAGGGTGCTGGGCTCATGATCAGGAGGTCATGGGTTTGCATCCCAGTTAGACCCCCACTGTGCTCAGACCCCTGGGCAAGGTCTTAACCACAGGGGTGCCTCTGTTCACCCAGCAGTATAAATGGGTACCAGTAAAAGTACTGGGAAGGTAACCTGCGATGGACCAGAGTCCCATCCAGGAGGAGTTGAACTCCTCGTACCCTCGTAACTTCATACTATGAAAACCAGGAATGAGTACCGGCCTGATGAACCACTGGGTTCGGTTGTAAAAAAAACAACAGATAGTAGATAGTAACGCTATAAACATGTCAGACGCTCTTAGAGAAAATTAAGTCTGGTATCTGTTGGGCGTTTTACATCTGAACCTAGTGGCTCATCAGACTGATCCTTATTCCTGGTTTCTATAGCGTGAAGTTACCAGGAGCTCAACTCCTCCTGGATGGGACGCTGGTCTGGTATTTACTGCTGGGTGGACGGAGGCACACTTGTAGACCTTGCCCAGGGATCTGAGCACAGTGAGGGTCTAACTGGGATGTGAACCCATGACCTCCTGATCATGAGCCCAGCACACTAATCACTATGCCGCCGACCCCACATAGCGTTGCTATAGTATCAGCTAATTCTGCCGTGGTATAAATGGAATAAGAGCTGTGATGTTGTTCTTGTAATGATATAAAATAAACAAATTCAGCATGTCAGAGCAACTCAGGCTCATCACACCATCCTGTCATTTCATTTTCGAAACCGCTTCATCCTAGTAGCGTCGCAGGGAAGTTGGAGCCTATCTCAGCCGACTTTCTCACCAGGGACAAGGGCACATCTTGAAAAGTATGCCAGACCTTTCCAGGGCCAATACACACATCTATTCACACTTACACCAAGGGCCAATTTGGGACAGCCAATTAGCCTAATGTCTAATGAATGTCTAATGACTGTGGGAGGAAACCAGAGTACCCAGAGGTGCCCACATGAAGCAAAATGGATGATGAGAGACGAAACTTTCTCATATGACGTGAAATGGGTGGGTACAAAGTTTGACTCAGCCGAACTTTCAAATGACTCCATCAGCGTTTTTAGATACTATTGATTGACAGGTGCCATTAGACATTGAGTGTCCAAAAACATTCTATGTAGAGAAACAATAAGTATGAATTCAATGACTCCGCCCACATCAACATGGAAGAGCGGCTTATCATGTGAGAGTGCTTTACGACACATGATGTATTATAACCGGACCCCCCCCGCCTGTGTTGCTAACTGGGTTATAAACTTCAAGCCATGTTACTCTCTGTCTGTATGAGAGGCAGATACAAAACTCAGTGCTGTTATTCATAAAGCGTTTTCCCAGTGTGTTTCTGCACTACAATGTCCTGGTAAGCTGTCCAAGGTGCACTCTGCCCTCGCCTGGAGTCGGCGCCAGCCTCCTCGCGACCCTACTTAGGATTAAGCGGTTACAGAAAATTTACTGAACTGAACAGTGGTACCTTGACTTACGAAAAAATTATTCCGTTCTGAGGATGAGCTTGTAAGTCAAAATGTTCGTTAGATAAAACAAAAATTTCCATAGGAAATAATAGAAAACCAATTAATCCATTCCACCCCCCTCCCAAACTCATATAAGCTGACACAAACACGTATACTTGACATAATATATTAAAGATAAACATGTAAAAACAATAAATATTTCATAATAATAATACATGTACATTAACATTAATAATAATAATTAATAAATAAATAATAATAAAACAAGAATAAACAATAAGTCAACTAACCCTTCCGATCATCGACTGTAGCAAAGATGTCACGTGGGTGTGAAGATGTCACGTGGGCAGGCAGCAGGTGGTGCGTAACAGAGGAGGAGGGGGAGAAGGAGAATTTTGTGCATGTGCACGTTAGGAATGCCGGTGAGAATAGGCTCATGGTGAGCGCCCACAAGGCCAGTGCTTCTCAAATAGTCAGGCGTGCCCCTCTGGGGGGTCGCAGTGTGATGCTGGGAGGGGTGCGCGTATGACCCTGGGGAACATGCTTTTTGCCATAGTGTACTAGAATTAAGTGTAATTGCACATCCTCTACAGTAGGTGACAGTGGCACTCTCATTGTGTTTCCTATGGTGTAGGGAAAAAGCACCAAACAAATGATATGAAGTGCAGAAAACAATGTTTATAGTCGCGAGCGGGGTGCTGGGCAGGGGTGTGTGTTTTTTTTCTTCATATGGGTCTGATGCTATCTGCTGTATGAAGGCTCATTACTGCTCACAGTTTCATTCAGAAAGATTTCCTAGCAGAAAACGTGCGAGAGGTTACCTCGGCAACAAGAGCCGACAACACTTCAGCAGCGAGGCGATTCACGAGCCACTCATGGCTTCTTGTGCGAACGTCGCCGTATTCACATCTTTAGAGTTATTGTTTTTATAGCAAGTAGCTAAAAAAATAAAAGTTTGTTCTAGAAGAATACAAATTAACTCAACGCAGTTTTAAAACAGCAGCATGGTTTATTCTTTATTGTCGTTTCGCATTTCTTTCATTCCCTGCAACTTTATTTATCTTTAGTCTTCTTCCTTTTGCTTTTACTTCCTCGCGTTATTTTCTCTTTGTTAATTTTGGCTCAACCCTGATTCACCCATCATACTTTTCAAAGTCTTTTTTCCCGCTCGCTTATCCAGCCTTTCAGTTTTTTTTTCTGATGCTGCCGGATGCTGGGTTTGTGAGGATGTGAAACCTCCGTCCACTCATTTACAACCCAAATGGCAGCAGAGAGACAAAAGTCAAGAATTTAGTTTTGTTTGTTTTTAGCCACGGAGGGAAAAAAATGAAGTTCCCGCAGCATTTCCATTAAAAAAAAAAAAAAAAATCTGGGATTGTGTGTGTGTGTGTGTGTGTGTGTGTGCATGTGTGTGTGTGTGTGTGTGTGTGTGTGTGTGGGGGGGGTTCTTCTGCGATCAGTGTTGTATTTGATTGTATTCAACACCAGCAGATTTTATGAGACTAGTGTGTTTCTAATACATACACATATATATATATATATATATATATATAGATAGATAGATAGATAGATAGATAGATAGATAGATAGATAGATGCATTCAATTAAACTGTATTTAATTTAATTTAATCTCATTATAAAGATTAATTACCAATAAAACTGATTTGTCTGGATTTTATTATGAAGATCGTTTGATTTCCAGTGGATGTGATTAGCAATGCTGTGCATGCATGTGTGTGTGTGTGTGTGTGTGTGTGTGTGTTTGCTCTTGGGAAGTTTGAAAAATGAGCCCCACTCACTGCGACATCTGTTAATGATTTGGCAGATGTGAGAATGCGAGGAGGGGCGGTTCCCCATATAACAGGAGCTGCATTGTGTTCAGGCTAATTTGTGCGCTACGTTGGGCCTTTTTTTTAAAAATCCTGCTGGGTCGGGTGTGTTCGGTGTTCTGACTCGTGCTGGAGGCTTCTGACGACAGCCTTAGCGCCACTCTGTGTTATTGTAGCTTTTGAACCTTCTCTCACTCCTCTCCCACAATCCTTTTCATATAGGATAAGGTCAAAGGTCAGGTTAGCCTCTCAGTCTGGCGGTTTACTGCAGAGTCCTTTAGTCATTAAAAACTGAAGTAAAAACACACACTCGCCAAATTTCTGACAAAGCATAATGAATATGATGCTTTTAATATGTGGAGTCAGTGATGTCATCTTTTTTCAGCTGAATGTAGTTATTGCATGCTTTAATAACATTGCTGCAAGGTTACAGATGATGTCATTGACTAATTAGCATATTCAGTGACAGGTATGTCTGCCAGAATGTGTTACAGGATTTAAAGATATGCACATATTATTTTATAATAAAACCCAGGTGGGTGAGTCAGAAACATTTTAAACAGTTTTTATGTTTTTTATTATTATTATTATTATTATGGTGAGCAATGATTGGTTGTCAGGACGAATAGTATAAGTTTATTGGTCTTTCGGAATGATGATGAGTAGTGATTGATCATCAGGAACAATGGAAAACAGTGACTGGTTGTGAGCAACAATGATAACTAGCGATTGGTCATCAGAAACCAGGGTGAGAGATGATTGGTCATCAGGAGCAAAGCTGAGTAGTGATTGGTTGACAGAAATAATGGTTAGAAGTTATTGGTCATCAGAAACAATAATGAGTAGTGATTGGTCCTCACTTCACATTTTATATTTGTATCATTTGCCAGTGGCCCTGATCCAAAGCTAATACTTTGTTTAAAAAGTATGAAATTTAGGTCAGGTCAGTTAGCATCAGCTAATCTGCTCGTTATTAGCATTACAATAGCATGTTTAGGTGCTTTGTTTAGCTACGCTGGAGTGAATCTATAGAAAGTAACTGGTGGGAAAACTTCTGAAAGAAAAGAAAGAAAAGCCCAACGTCTCATATCAGTGGATCTGAAGAAAAAACCCACAGCGGTTAGCTCGTTTTCTGGTGAAAGATCCCAAGCTTGAGGAGTGCCCTGGTATCCTGGTGTCCTGATGAGCACCACTGCTTCTCCTAACCTCAAAGCCCTTTCCTCATTTTCACCCGGATGCCAGTGTCTAAATTATTTCCCACCCACTCAGTCAAAGGCCGATTGTGTTACACTTCGCTGGGTTTAGGGGTCAAATAGCTGGAGCAGATCACATGACACACTTCCTTCATTTTATCCATTCTTTCTTTTTTCTCATTAAAATCTTTATAGACGTCCAAATACGAGTCCAACTTTCCATGGTTTTATACTTAGAGCTCCATTACTTTTGTCGAAAACAGACTTGGAGGCGGACCTATATGCAATATAAACTCAGCACACGAACAAATCCTCAGTTTATCAAACCTATCCTGTAAAATTCTTAACCCAGTTCCTGTTAGGATCCTGAACAAACACATCCCTGAGTATTTTATTCATTTTATCACACAGAAAAATTACATATTTACTACAGGCTTTTCATCTGAAAGGAGAAATTAGTTGACGCTCTTTACTTTTTATGTTACAGCAGCTTTAAACAATCATTTTATCACCAGACTCCCTTTGTTTTCTTTTGTGACATGATAATCATCATCATCAGGTTCTTCTGCTTGATCTAGGGTTGGGTCCCAGTTGCTGCAGCTTAAGCAGTGAGGTCCAGACGTCCCCGCCCCCTTCCTCCAGTTTTTCCAGGAGACACAAAGGCATTTTCTTCTTTGTAAATAAATGAAGCACCACCCACCAGACACCACAACCCAATCAAGAAAAGAGAATGCATGAAGAGTCATGTGGTTAAGACTTCAGGTTTAATACCGTGGTACCTCGTGTAATGAGTGTCTCTTATAACGAGTTTTCCATGATATGAGTTTCGATCCCACCAAAAATCTGCTCTATCCAACGAGCAAAAATTCACTTTATGAACTCGCCTCGAAATGGCTTTTTCGGGCTGTTCCAGGGATTTAGCTCAGTTGGTAGAGCGTCTGCTTTATCCTCTGGAAGGTCAGAGTTCAAATCCGGCCACGTCATACCATAAGACATTAAAAAATTTGGGAGTTGTTGCTTCCTGCTTGGCGCCAAGCATCAAAAGGATAGAACACTGCAATATTCTCATGTGCATTGAGCATACGTGTGTATGAATAATGTGCTATATAATAATGATTAGCCTCGTATTCTTCCACATGTATACCCCTGTGCTCCAAGAACGCCTTGTGCAGTGCTTCTCAATTACTTTCTGTGACACCTCATCTAGAAATAACCCCCCCCCAGTGCCCCGCTCGTGACTATAAATAGTGTTTACTGCGCTTCATATTGTTTGCTCGGTGCTTTTTCCCTACACCATAACACGACAATGAGAGTGCCACTGCCATCTATTGTACAGGATATGCAATTACACTTAATTCTAATACGGTATGGCAAAAAGCATGTTTCCCAGGGTTATACGTCCCCCCCCCCCCCCCAGGCATCACACCATGCCCCCTTTGGGGGACACACCCCACTATTTGAGAAGCACTGACCTTGCAAGAGCTTACCATGAGCCTTTCCTCACTGGCATTTGTAGCGCGCGCACACACACACACACACAAAATTCTTCTTCTACTCCTCCGTTACGCACCGCCTTATGCCTGCCCATGTGACATCTTCTCCGCAGTCAATGATCGGAAGCATTAGTTGACTTATTGTTTATTCTTGTTTTTTTATTATTTATGAAGAGAAAGAGAGAGAGAGAAATGCAGCCATGAGGTGGGGGGGCACTAACCAGTGTCTCTCCCCCTCATGCCGGTCCCAAGCCCGGAGAAATGCAGAGGGTTGTGTCAGGAAGGGCATCCGACGTAAAACCAATGCCAATTATTGATGATGCAAATCAAAAGTATTACCTCCATACCAACGACCGCCATCTTAACAACGACCGCCATCAGTGCTGTCAATCAACAGGGTGCTGATGGAAATTGGACTACTGTTGGTCGAAGACGTCGAAGAAGGAGAGGTGGGAGGCGTGTCCGTAGGCAGAGAGAGAAGAGGAAAGGCATGAGTCTAGGACTGAGAGTGGGGACTTTGAATGTTGGAACTATGCACAGAAAAGGTAGAGAGCTGGTTGACATGATGCAGAGGAGGAAGGTGGACATACTGTGTGTTCAGGAGACCAGGTGGAAAGGTAGCAAAGCTAAAAGCTTAGGAGCAGGGTTTAAGCTATTTTATCACGGTGTGGATGGGAAGAGAAATGGAGTCGGAGTCATCTTGAAGGAGGAGTTTGTCAGGAATGTTCTAAAAGCGAAAAGAGTGTCAGACAGAGTGATGAATCTCAAGTTAGAAATTGAAGGTGTAATGCTCAATGTTGTTAGTGCTTATGCCCCACAGGCAGGATGTGAGCTAGAAGAGAAGGAGAGATTCTGGAGTGACTTAGATGAAGTGATGCAGAGTACCACCAGAGGTGAAAGAGTGGTCATAGGTGCAGACTTCAATGGACATGTTGGGGCAGGCAACAGAGGGGACGAGGAAGTGATGGGCAGGTTTGGTATCCAGGACAGGAACGCAGAAGGACAGATGTTGATAGATTTTGCAAAAGGATGGAAATGGCTGTGGTGAATACTTTCTTTGAGAAGAAACAGGAGCATAGGGTGACTTATGAAAGCGGAGGTAGGCGCACACAGGTAGACTACATCTTGTGTAGGCGATGTAATTTGAAGGAAGTCAGTGACTGCAAAGTCATCGTGGGTGAGAGTGTTGCCAAACAGCATAGGATGGTGGTGTGCAGGATGACTCTGATGGTGAGAAAGGTGAAAAAGGCAAAGGCAGAGCAGAAGACAAAGTGGTGGAAGCTGAAAAAGGAAGAGTGTCGTGTTGTCTTCAAGGAGGAGTTGAAACAGGCTTTGGGTGGCCAGGAAGTGCTTCCAAATGACTGGACAACCACAGCAAATGTGATCAGGGACACAGGTAGGAGAGTACTTGGTGTGTCCTCTGGAAGGAAAGTAGATAAGGAGACTTGGTGGTGGAATGAGGAAGTGCAGGAGTGTGTACAAAGGAAAAGGTTAGCCAAGAAGAAGTGGGACATTGAGAGGACCGAAGAGAGTAAACAGGAGTACAGGGAGACACAGCGTAAGGCGAAAGTAGCAGTGGCTAAGGCCAAACAGAGGGCGTATGATGACTTGTATGATAGGTTGGATAGTAAAGAGGGAGAAAATGATCTATACAGGTTGGCACAGCAGAGAAATAGAGATGGGAAGGACGTGCAGCAAGTTAGATTGATAAAGGACAGAGAGGGAAATGTATTGACTGATGACAGAAGTGTGCTGGGAAGATGGAAAGAGTATTTTGAAGAGCTGATGAATGAGGAAAATGAGAGAGAAAAAGAGTAGAAGAGGTAACCATTGAGGAGCAGGATGTAGCAAAGATCAGTAAGGGTGAAGTGAGAAGGGCATTGAAGAGGATGAAGAATGGAAAGGCAGTTGGTCCTGATGATATACCTGTGGAGGTATGGAAGTGTCTAGGAGAGGTAGCAGTAGATTTTCTGACAAGAACATTCAACAAGGTACTAGAGAGTGAGCAGATGCCGGAGGAGTGGAGGAGAAGTGTGCTGGTGCCCATTTTTAAGAACAAGGGAGACGTGCAGAGTTGCAGCAACTACAGAGGGATAAAGTTGATGAGCCATACGATGAAGTTATGGGAAAGAATAGTGGAAGCTAGACTAAGGGCAGAGGTCAGCATTTGTGAACAACAGTTTGGTTTCATGCCAAGAAAGAGCACCACAGATGCAATGTTTGCCTTGAGGATGTTAATAGAGAAGTACAGAGAAGGTCAGAGGGAGCTACATTGTGCCTTTGTGGATCTGGAAAAAGCATATGACAGGGTGCCAAGAGAAGAACTGTGGTATTGCATGAGGAAGTCTGGAGTGGCAGAGAAGTATGTTAGAGTGGTGCAGGACATGTATGAGAGATGTAAGACCGTGGTGAGGTGTGCTGTCGGTGTGACCGACGAATTCAAGGTGGAGGTGGGACTGCATAAAGGGTCAGCTCTGAGCCCCTTCTTGTTTGCTATGGTGATGGACAGGCTGACAGACGAGGTGAGACAAGAATCTCCATGGACTATGATGTTTGCAGATGACATCGTGATCTGTAGTGAGAGCAGAGAACAAGTGGAGGAAAATCTAGAGAGGTGGAGGTATGCCCTGGAAAGGAGAGGAATGAAGGTTAGCCTCAGAAAATCAGAATACATGTGTGTGAATGAGAAGGACCCAGGAGGAACGGTGATGTTACAGGGAGCAGAGATAACGAAGGTGGAGGATTTTAAGTACTTAGGCTCAACAATCCAGAGCAATGGAGAGTGTGGAAAAGAGGTGAAGAAGCGTGTGCAGGCAGGCTGGAATGGTTGGAGAAAAGTATCCGGTGTGATGTGCGATAGGAGAGTGTCAGCAAGAATGAAGGGAAAAGTGTACAAGATGGTGGTGAGGCCAGCGATGTTGCATGGCTTAGAAACAGTGGCGCTGAGGAAAAGGCAGGAGGCAGAGCTGGAGGTAGCGGAGATGAAAATGTTGAGGTTCTCTCTGGGAGTAACGAGGATGGATAGGATCAGAAATGAGTATATCAGAGGGACAGCCCACGTAAGATGTTTTGGAGACAAAGTCAGAGAGGCTAGATTGAGATGGTTTGGACATGTACAGAGGAGGGATAGTGAGTATATTGGCAGTAGGATGCTGAGGTTGGAACTACCAGGCAGAAGGCCTCGAGGAAGACCGAAGAAGAGATTTATGGATGTGGTGAAGGAAGACATGAAGGTCTTTGGAGTCAGAAAAGAAGATGCGGAGGACAGGGTGAGGTGGAGGCGAATGATTTGCTGTGGCGACCCCTGAAGGGAGCAGCCGAAAGTAAAAAAAGAAGAAGAAGAAAGAGAGAGAGCGAGAGAGAGAGAGCGAGAGAGAGAGAGAGCAATTTCCTTTCAAATTTTTCCCTTTATCAGGGGTTACCACAGGGAATAATTTTCACGTTTGATTTCGCATAGGTTTCTACGTTGGATGCCCTTCCTGACACAACCCTTTTAGCAAGGGACAGAAACACGCTGACAGCTTTGCAGCTCCTATTTACGAAAGTCAGCAATGGTTCTTTTACATGAACCTCTCACCATAGACAGTGGGAGACATGGCCCGCCTTTGATAACCCAGTGATTATTAATTATTATTAATGTTAATGTACATGTATTATTATGAAATATTTATTGTTTTTACATGTTTATCTTTAATATATTAGGTCAAATACATGTGGCAGGTTATACGAGTTTGGGGGGGGGGGTGGAACGGATTAACTGGTTTTCTGTTATTTCTTATGGGAATAATGCTTTCATCTATTGAACCTTTCAGCTTATGAGCTCACCCTCGGAACGGATTAAATTCATTAGAAAAGGTACCACTGTATTCTGATTTTATTTTTGCTTTTGCATGAAAAAATCTTATGCCTGTATGAAGGTTTTTGGCTCAGTAGGCTCTCGCTCACTGCATTTCCCAGTCAGTACGCTCATACAGTAAAACCTCCATCATGTACAAATAGATTATTATAACCTGGTATAGTTATAATGAAATGTCTCCCCCTAGTGGGCATACCCCCCCCCCCCATCCCGATAGGGATTTTACTCAGGAATTTGGGATTATTTTATTATTTTTTTTTTTGCTAACAGACAAAAAACCATTAATAAATATTGTGAATGCTTATAAATAACCTCGGCTACTTGGCAGGTGTGTATGTATTCAGTAAGTGGTACCCCGGCATCATGAACAGAATTTAAACCAGGGATGAAAATCAAGCTGCTTTTTGAATGTCATGAAGAATTAATAAGTGATGCTGACCTCGGATCACTGTATATTCTCATATTTGTCTGAGCTGAAATTTCTGAGAAGGTATGGAAGTGATGTCAAAACTGGCTGAGACACCAGGGAAAGGTATTTTGGATTATATTACTCACTCGGGGTTGGGTGGGGGGGCACGACCTTCACATTTTATCTTTTTCCAGCAAAGTGGAAGCAGAACAGATGAGAAAGCTCAGAAATAACGCAATGATCTCCAAGTGCATTGCAGAGGTCTCAGATATCAACGTGAATCAGGCTGGAAACCAAAGAAAAGTTATAAAGTGCTGCTCAACTAAATTCTGTGAACTTATCATGTGTACGATAGTAAGAACTCATTCAGAGGGCCGTGTATGGCACACTGTCCATTAATTATTATTTATTCATTCTTTTGTTTCAGTAATTCTTCCACTTTATCCTACTCGGGTCTCAGAGAGCATGGAGCCTATCATAACTGTCAAGTCATCAAAACACCGATAAAAATTTGCTCACCTCTTTACAAATTAGTTTAACATTTACTAAATTGTGTGGATTTCTTGGGCTTTCATTCATTTTCCGAACTGCTTTATGCTAATTAGGGTCACAGGGAGGCTGATTCCCATCTCAGCTGACTCTGGGCGAGGGCAGAGTACACCCTGGTTAGGTAGCCAGGCCATTGTAGAGCAGAAACATGCTATGCAGCTACTCTTGATGAAAATTAGCAATGGTTCTTTTACATGAACCTCCCACCACAGACAGTGAGAGACATGGCCGGCCTTTCATAACCCCGTTATCTGCACTGAAGAAGGGGGGGGCAACAGTGACAACCCAGTGACAGTGGGGCTTGAACCCCTGATGTTAGGATTGGTAATTTTACCACCGGGTCACCACTGTCCCATTTCTCGGACTTTCAGTTACCATTTTTAAAGCCCTGCCCCTTCCATTATATAACCAAGACTGCAACCATTAAGGGTGAAAAAAAATATTTCTGCTCAACATTGTGACCATCATCCAGGTAATGATAGACCCTCCCACATTTTAAAGTTAATTAAAAAACAGTTTAAAGATAATGATATTATTACTGTATTTACATGAAAGTTTTTATTCATCATTATATGCACGTGAAACTTTGTGATGCCGGAGAGGCGAGAATGAGATCTATTGGTGGTCCAACCCCAACTTGAAGACCTTGATGTTGAAGAACTTGATGTGTGGTTTCAGTAAGATGGCGCTAACACGCACACAGCTAGATGATCATCGGACGCACTGAGGGAAATGTATGGTAAATGTGGGCGGGGAGAACAGGTGATGACCCTTAATGTTGCTATTCAGTAGGAGATGATCGCTGTTCAACTCAACATGACCCATCTAGCCGTGGCAGCCTCCAGAAATCACATCCAAGTGTCTACAGACAACGACGGGCCACTATTTGCAGGATGATCTTTAAAGCATGATGAATTAAAAACTGCATTGAATGAAATTTCATGTGTAAATAATAATTTGATTACGTTTATTTATTATTTTTAGTTTACATCTGATATGTGGGAGGGTTTATTTGGTCGCCCTGTCACAGTGTGAATGGACGTGTACGCTCAGAATAGTAAATACGTATAAGTACGTAAGAATGTGAGTGATGGAGTTTCTATAATATTTCTAAAAAAAAAATCCCTGTCTTTTCTATTGTTTATTTTTAAATATCCTATTTCTCTGAATATTATGTGGAATGTTTTGGTTTATCTCTCTGAACATGAAGCAGTTCTCTGTCAGTCCCCCCGACTGTTTGAAACAGTAATAAGTCCAGGAATTGCCCGTAATAAACATGGACACGTGAACCTTGTAATCTGCTCATCACTCACGTGCATTACTGCATTTATAAATATAAAGAGTTCAGATGCAAAAACCTCAAAGTACAAAAAAAAAAAAACACTTTTGTTTTAAATCAAGTTGTATTTGTTTAGATGTTTTGATTTAATTATCGTTTTAAAATCTATAACATTTTTCAAAGGTTAATTTTTAATTTATTCAAAATTTGTTTTCAACAAAAACCTCCAGATTTTTTGCAAAACCCGCTGTCTCATTTCGTCTTCAATCCTTCGTCACCTTCGTTTACACTGCTGCACATCCACATGGGAAAGAAGAATAGAATCTTATCTGAGTTTATCAGACGTGTCATAGACCTGGCACATAATACAGGGATGCCTCACTTCTTCTTCTTTTCTTTCGGTTTTTTCCCTTTCTGGAGAGTCGCCACAGCGAATCATCTGATTTGCACGTTTGATTTGGCATGGGATTTTACGTCGGATGCCCTTCCTGTCCCAACCCATTTAGCGCGGGACAGAAACACACTGACGACTTTGCAGCTACTCTTTATGAAAGTCAGCGATGGTTCTTTTACATGAACCTCTCACCATAGACAGTGACAGACATGGCCCGCCTTTAATAACCCAGTTAGCCGCACTGGGGGGACAGTGACAACCTTGTGGGGACTCGAACTCCCAACCTTAGGATCAGCGATCCTGCGCCCTATCCACTAGACCGCCACTGCCTCCTACAGGGATGCCTCACTCTCCGCGGTTAATGGGGACAGGGAAACCCCCCCTTGCAACCGCAAAGTAGGATCAACCCCCCTCCTGACTGACGTATACAGGGATCCCTCATTTTCCGCGATTAATTGGGACCGTGTCCCCCCTCTCAAACGCCGATTTCCACGAAGTCGGCTTGACCCCCCCCCCCCCGACTGACGTATACGTACATGTATATGTGTATATAATATCAATAAATACATATTCAACGCTATAAATGCTTATAATAACAATTAAACATTCAAAAATAATGCATAAGAAGTAAATAAAATATAAATACACACATGTACAGACATGTGCGCGAACACACAGATGCACACCTCACATAAAAATGTAAGTAGTTTTGTTGGGTTTTGGGTTGTTTCTTTGTTTTTGTTTGTTGTTTGTTGGGGTTTTTTTGGCATAATTGGCTTTTTTTCTGGAATTTTTCTTAACTTTTCCCCGTATTCTTCCTTAATTTCCTTATTTGTTTATTTTTCGATGAATATTTTTGAAAAACCCGCGATGCACTGAAGTCACAGGAACAGAAGCAGGAAGTAGCGAAGGATCACTGTATATCATAAGTCCTGATTCGTAAGAGCTGCCACAACGCACATGCTTTCATTATTATGGTTACCAGCTACACGCGGGACTTTATCAGCTCCATTGTATTTCGCATGTTTTGCTTGAGCTCTTGATGAATTCTGTGGTTGGCGGCGCTTCCTCTTGCCAGTCGGTGAAATTATCAATGGACTGTCGCGATCATCCATCGTAATTTGAGTATTTAAAGCAAAAAATTTCTTACGAGTTAACAACGAACACGATTCATGGGCACCATCATTTTACATTACGCTGATCTAGAATGGGGTGTTCTGATTGGCTCAATTGCAGACAGCCGGTTTTGCACTGTAAGAGGTGAGGCATGTAAGGCTTTTGCAAAAAATGGAAATTTCAGATACTTATTTTATACGACTTAACTAGGATCAGAAATGAGTATATCAGAGGGACAGCCCACGTAAGATGTTTTGGAGACAAAGTCAGAGAGGCTAGATTGAGATGGTTTGGACAT
>CM045738.1:45032296-45044796 GCA_024760905.1 Plotosus lineatus
CCATAGACAGTGAGAGACATGGCCGGCCTTTGATAACCCAGTTAGCTGCACTCGGGGGGGACAGTGACAACCCTGTGGAGAGTGCGACTCGAACCCCCAACCTTTGGATCAGTGATCCAGCGCCCTATACCACTAGACCACCACTGCCCCGAAGGAAAATGCTGCAGAACAAGGACAGTCATGCAAAAAAAAAAAAAAAGACCCAAACAAACAAAACCAACCCAAAACCCTCCAACTAAACTATTTTATATTTTAATGTGAGATGTGCATCTGAGTGCGTGCACACACATCTGTGTGTATGCGTGCGCATCTGTATGTGTGTTATTTATATCCCCATTTCCCTGGAGTTTCAATTCAGTGATCGTGGCGGACAGGCGCGGAACGCAGTCTACAGAAGAGCTTCGGCATTTTTACATGGAAAACGGGTGAAAATCCTACGGAAAAGTGGAAATTCTTACACTCTCAGAACGTTCACAGCAAGTGCGGAACAAATACGCCAACACGCCAAAGTGACCCCACGGAACACTCACGGAACTTTTTATTTTATTTTATATTTTGAATATTTTGGCCTGCCGGAAGCATACGGAAGTGGAGGAAGACTTGAGGAATAACTACGGAAGATGAGGGAATAATTGCGGAACGTTTGTGGATGACAAGATTTTTGCCTCCATAAGTCTGCCGTGCTCCAGTGAAATGGGGGGATTACATCTTATGCATTATTTTTGAATGTGTAATTATTATTATAAGCATTTATAACATTGAATATGTATTTATTGACATTATATACACATATACATGTACGTATACGTCAGTCAGGGGGGTCGATCCTACTTTCTCGAAAAATCGGCAGTCGCGGGTTCGGGGGATGGGGGAGGGGGTGTGTCTCGGTCCCAATTAACCGCAGAAAGTGAGGGATCCCTGTACTTCTCTTCTGACTTTTCCTCTTGAGGAATCTACTTACTTTTCACCACGACGGTAAATATTCATTTATTCAATCATTCACCAAATCACTTAATCCTATTATAGTTGCAGAGAGACTGGAGCCTCTCTTAGCCAAATCTGATAGGGTACACCCTGAACATCTAGCCAGTTCATCAAAGGGCCAACACACACACACACACACACACACACACACACACACACACACACACACACACACACACACACACACACACAAAACCATTTACACTCACACCTAGGGGCAATCTGGAACAGCTACTTAGCCTAATGTGCATGTTTTTTGGACTGTCGGAAGGAATTGGGGTCATTCGTTTATTCACTTTCTGAACCGTTTGATCCTAATTAGGGTCGCTGAGAGGCTGGCGTACATCTCAGCCGAATCCCAGCGAGAGTGGGGTAAATAATGGATGGTTTGCCAGGCTATCGCTGGGCTGACACTCACACAACCATTCACGCTCTCACTCATATCTAGGAGAAATTTGGAACAGCTAATTAACCTACTGTGCTTTTGGAGCGTGGGAGGAAACCGGAGAACCCAGAGGAAACCTATGCAAGCACGGGAAGGACTCCACACGGAAATGCCCGAGCTGGGAATCAAACCCAGGACCTTCTTGCTGTGAGGCGGACGTGCTACACACTAGCATGCCGCCGGAAAACAGAGGAACGAGAGGAACCAGAGGAAACCCACGTAAACACAGAGACAGAAACATTGACTTGAAGCCTGATATTCGAATCTTCTTGGTGTGAATTGGACTTCTACTGAACCACCTTTAATACTTGAAAAGCTTGAACACTTGGCAAATCACTGTGGCGTAAGATAAATAAAACACAGATATTCTTTCGTCCATTCTTTTTTAATTAGGGTCACGGGGAGGCCGGCGCCCATCTCAGCCGACTCTGGGCACGGGTAGAATACACCCTGGACAGCTCTTTTGGGATATTCATCAGTTCATTTTCTGTAACCACTTCATCCTAATTCGGGTTGCAGGGAGGCTGGCGCCCATCCCAGCCAACTCTGGGTGAGGGCAGAGCACACCCTGGACGGCTCACCAGGCCATCACAGGGTGGAAACACGCTGACGCAGCTACTTTTGTCAAAAGTCAGCAATGATTCTTTTATATAAACCTCACACCACAGACAGTGAGCGACATGGCCTGCCTTTGATAACCCAGTTAGGTGCACTGGGGGGACAGACTTGAACCCCCAACCTTAGGATCAGTGATCCAACACATTATACCACTAGGCCACCACTGCCCTCATTGGGGATATTATTTTATAAAAAAAAAAAACATTTTTTTTTAAAAAAAGGAAAAGGAAATGATCTTCAGAATCCAAACATCATCTCTGTATTAGTCTGAGTTTATTTCCGGTGTGGACTTGATGCTTTACCAGGTCTTCAGGATCTACTCCCTCGGGTAGCCTGGTCTGGTCTGGTCTGGTCTGGTATTCGCTTCATAAAATCTCATTCACTCTCCAGGAAATTGAGCAAACCTCTAGAGTCGCACTTATTTCACCGAGGCGGGTTAAATATTTTCATGAAGTTCTGTTTAAAGTTTTACTTTTTTTTTCCTCTACTTTGACTAAAGCACCTGCACAGCAACTATAAACCCGTTTGGGAAACTTTCAGATCTCAGGCTTTCCATTTCTGGCTCGTTCATTTCACAACATCACAGCGCTAACTGTGCTTAGCTTTTATCCCTCAGTGTCCCCGTCCTCTTTTGCAGTTCACCTCCTTTTTACTTTGAGCTTGTGCTATGCAAAGTGTTGCCAGATGTAAACAGTGTAAGCGGTTGTCCCACCTTACCGGACAGTATTCAACCACATTTGATGGAGAAAAAAAATAATTACAGTGGTACCTTGACTTTCGAATTTAATCTGTTCGGGGGCAAGCTCGTAAGCCAAAATGTTCGTTAGATGAAACAATTATTCCCATAAGAAATAACAAAAAACCTGTTAATTCGTTCTACCCCCTCCCAAACTCATATAACCTGAATATTTCACCTAATATATTAAAGATAAACATGTAAAAACAATAAATATTTCATAATAATAATACATGTACATTAACATGAATAATAATTAATAAATAATAATAATAAAACTAGAATAAACAATGAGTTAACTAACCCTACCGATCATCGACTGTGGCAAAGATGTCATGTGAGCAGGCATGAGGTGGTGTGTAACAGAGGTTGAGGAGGAGAATTTTGTGCATGTGCATGCTATGAATGCCAGCAAGGAAAGGTTCGCGGTGAGCTCTCACAAGGCCAGTGCTTCTCAAATAGTGGGGTGTGTATGACCCTGGGGACCACATGCTTTTTTGCCATACTGTACTAGAATTAAGTGCAATTGCGCATTCTCTACAGTAGATGGCAGTGGTGCTCTCATTGTGGTTTCTATGGTGTAGGGGAAAAGCACCAAGCAAACGATACGAAATGCAGTAAACACTATTTATAGTCACGAGCGGAACACTGGGGGGTGGGGAGTGTGAAATGTGTTTTTTTTTTTTTATTATAATTCCTATAGGGGGCATCATAGAAAATAATTGAGAAGCACTGCACAAGGCATTCTTGGCGCACGGAGGAACACACACAGAAGAATACGAGACTAATCGCCCGGAAAAGCCATTTCCCCAGCAGGGCTCGTAAATCAAAATTTTTCTTGTTGGATGGGGCACATTTTTGGTGGATCGAAGCTCGTGTCATGGAAAATTCATTACAAAAGACACTCATAAGTCAAGGTACCACTGTATTTCTGTATTTATTACATTTATTGCAATGCAAACGTGTTCCTCGTCAGGTGAGATTTGTTCAATCCAGCTGAAAGTTTTGCCCGTGCATGACGGACTCCACTGGGCTCTCTGCTCAGTGTGAGTTATCATTGACGCTCCATGACCGCTTCGCTTTACCCCACTGGAACCTGTTTTTTCTTCTTCTTCTGTTGAAACGTTACTGCCGGTTTTTGAAATTAATTATAAATCTCATCCCATTCAGACAACTTCTTACAGTAGTGCAGTGATTAGCATGGCTGCCTCACAGCTAGCAGGTCCCGAGTCCGAGTTCCTATCTAGTAGCCTTGCATGTTCTCCTTGTGCTTGCATGGGTTCCAGAGGTGGAAATCACCCAGAATGCACCACTGGAGAAAAAAATACAGATCTCAAAAATTATTTCAGAACATGCTACAAGAGCACAGCATAATTCTACGATATCTGCTTATAAAGTCTGTATTGAAAACTTTAGAGAGCACAATAACTTGGTGGAGGTTTGCACTCTGGGTCCATTTCTAATTAGAAAGTTTTTACAATGTAAAAAAATAAAAGTCATAACAGGCTGTAATCAACAACAGCGACTCAACTCTTTTTTTCACTTTCCTCAGATTTTTTTTCATTATTCATCAAAAGTGGTACCACAACCCCCCACACCCCACCCTCCACCCCAGACTCTCGACTCTGACTCTGCAGCCGTATCCTCCGACCCGACCACTGCTTTCTTTCTTCTCAATTTTTTTTTAAATCGTTTCTGAAGCTCAGCCTATGAAAAGAAAGAAGGAAAAAACTTTGGGAGATGATTGGAGAGACTTGAACTATTTAACAGAAGATTCTGGAAACCGTGACCTGGAACTTCGGCTTCTAATAATGGAATAAAGGAAAAGTCTGAAGGGAATAAAGCTGCGGTTAAATACACAGTTCTCTTTTATTTCTTAGTCGTGTGGTGTATATTTAGCTTCATGGTCTGGAAAGCTGAAGATCTGAAAAACATTTCTCTTCGAGATTATGATATAAAACCAGTGCAGTGGTGGCCTGGTGGTAAAGGTGCTGGATCACTGATCCTAAGGTTTGGGTTTCAAGCCCCACTCTCAACGGGTTGTCACTGTCCCCCCAGTGCACTAACTGTGTTATTATTGGCCGGTCATGTCTCTCACTGTCTATGGTGGGAGGGTCATGTAAAAGAACCATTGCTGACTTTCGACAGGAGGAGCTGCATAGCCGTCAGAGTGTTTTTGCCCTGTGATGGTCCGGCGAACAGTCCAAGGTGCACTCTGCCCTCGCCCGGAGTCGGCTGGGATGGGCGCCAGCCTCCTCGAGACTCTAAATAGGATTAAGCAGATGCAGAAAATGAATGCTGAATGATATGAAACCATATTTCGGTGTCGCAAACCTTGATAGACGACCACCAGTGGATTAAATGAAACTGCGTTTGCGCCGTAAGCTCCAGATTTTAGCATTTCAACACTGTCAGTGATTAACACATCTGGATGGGGATACTAAATTTAACCCCCCCCACCCCCCGCTGAAGAACCGCTGTAGAACCGCTCACATCATGTCAGTTGCTTAGAGAGAGAGAGAGAGAGAGAGAGAGAGAGAGAGAGAGAGCGAGAGAGAGAGAGAGAGAGAGAGAGAGAGAAAGAGAGCAACGACTAGCTCTGACTCTATTGTGAGTGTTCAGTGACTTTAAGGTTTGGATGTTCCACCTCTAATTTAACCCCTTCAGCACGACCCCTGCACCGAGCACCATGATATTAGTAAACATTACCATCATCAGGAGAGTGCAGCCATGAGGCGGGGGGGGAGGGGGGTGGACTAACCAGTGTCTCTCCCCCTTATGCCGGTCCCAAGCCCGGATAAATGCAGAGGGTTGCGACAGGAAGGGCATCCGGCGTAAAACTTCTGCCACATTAAAAATGCAAATGGTCAAAACAAAACTCATACCGGATCGGTCGAGGCCCAGGTTAACAACGACTGCCATCAGTGCTGTCAACCAACAGGGTGCTGATGGAAATTGGACTACTGTTGGTCAAAGACGTTGGAGAAGGAGAGGCGGAAGGCATGTCCGTAGGCAGAGAGAGAAGATGAAAGGCGTAAGCCTAGGACTGAGAGTAGGGACTTTGAATGTTGGAACTATGCAAGGAAAAGATATAGAGCTGGCTGACATGATGCAGAGGGGGAAGGTGGACATACTATGTGTTCAGGAGACCAGGTGGAAAGGTAGAAAGGCTAGAAGCTTAGGAGCAGGGTTTAAACTGTTTTATCACGGTGTGGATGGGAAGAGAAATGGAGTAGGAATCACCCTGAAGGAGGAGTTTGTCAGGAATGTTCTAGAAGTGAAAAGAGTGTCAGACAGAGTGATGAGTCTCAAGTTAGAAATTGAAGGCGTGATGGTCAATGTTGTTAGTGCTTATGCCCCACAGACAGGATGTGAGTGAGAAGAGAAGGAGAGATTCTGAAGTGAGTTAGATGAAGTGATGCAGAGTACCCCCAGAGGTGAATGAGTGGTCATTGGGGCAGACTTCAATGGACATGTTGATGCAGGCAACAGAGGGGATGAGGAAGTGATGGGAAGGTTTGGTATCCAGGACAGGAACACAGAAGGACAGATGTTGATCAATTTTGCAAAAAGGATGGAAATGGCTGTGGTGAATACTTTTTTCAAGAAAAAACAGGAGCATAGGGTGACTTATGAAAGCGTAGGTAAGAGCACACAGGTAGACTACATCTTGTGTAGGCGATGTAATTTGAAGGAAGTCAGTGACTGCAAAGTAGTTGTGGGTGAGAGAGTTGCCAAACAGCATAGGATGGTGGTGTGCAGGATGACTCTGATGGTGAGAAAGGTGAAGAAGGCAAAGGCAGAGCAGAAGACAAAGTGGTGAAAAAGGAAGAGTGTCGTGTTGTCTTCAAGGAGGAGTTGAAACAGGCTTTGGGTAGTCAGGAAGTACTTCCAGATGACTGGACAACTACAGCCAATGTGATCAGGGAGACCGGTAGGAGAGTACTTGGTGTGTCCTCTGGAAGGAAAGTGGATAAGGAAACTTGGTGGTGGAATGAGGAAGTGCAGAAGTGTTTACAAAAGAAGAGGTTAGCTAAGAAGAAGTGGGACACAGAGAGGACCGAAGAGAGTAAACAGGAGTACAGGGAGACACAGCGTAAGGCGAAGGTAGCGGTGTCAAAGGCCAAACAGAGGGCGTATGATGACTTGTATGATAGGTTGGACAGTAAGGAGGGAGAAAATGATTTATACAGGTTAGCACAGCAGAGAAATAGTGATGGGAAAGGCGTGCAGCAAGTTAGAGTGATAAAGGACAGAGAGGGAAATGTCTTGACTGATGACAGAAGTGTGCTGGGAAAATGGAAAGAGTACTTTGAAGAGCTGATGAATGAGGAAAAGGAGAGAGAAAAAAAGAGTAGAACGGGTGACCATTGAGGACCAGGAAGTAGCAAAGATTAGTAAGGGAGAAGTGAGGAGGGCATTGAAGAGGATGAAGAGTGGAAAGGCAGTTGGCCCTGATGACATACCAGTTGAGATATGGAAGTGTCTAGGGGAGGTAGCAGTAGATTTTCTGACAAGAATATTCAACAAGGTCTTAGAAAGTGAGCAGATGCCGGAGGAATGGAGGAGAAGTGTGCTTGTGCCCATTTTTAAGAACAAGGGAGATGTGCAGAGTTGTGGCAACTACAGAGGGATAAAGTTGATGAGCCATACAATGAAGTTATGGGAAAGAATAGTGGAAGCTAGACTAAGGGCAGAGGTCAGCATTTGTGAACAACAGTTTGGTTTCATGCCAAGAAAGAGCACCACAGATGCAGTGTTCGCTTAGAGGATGTTAATAGAGAAGTACAGAGAAGGTCAGAAGGAGCTGCATTGTGCCTTTGTGGATCTGGAGAAAGCATATGACAGGGTGCCGAGAGAAGAACTGTGGTATTGTATGAGAAAGTCTGGAGTGGCAGAGAAGTATGTTAGAGTGGTGCAGGACATGTATGAGAGATGTAAGACAGTGGTGAGGTGTGCTGTCGGTGTGACAGAAGAGTTCAAGGTGAAGGTGGGACTGCATCAAGGGTCAGCTCTGAGCCCCTTCTTGTTTGCTATGGTGATGGACAGGCTGACAGACGAGGTTAGACAAGAATCTCCATGGACTATGATGTTTGCAGATGACATCGTGATCTGTAGTGAGAGCAGAGAACAAGTGGAGGAAAATCTAGAGAGGTGGAGGTATGCCCTGGAAAGGAGGGGAATGAAAGTTAGTCTCAGTAAGACAGAATACATGTGTGTGAACGACAAGGACCCAAGAGGAACGGTGAGGTTACTGGGGGCAGAGATAAAGAAGGTGGAGGATTTTAAGTACTTAGGCTCAACAATCCAGAGCAATGGAGAGTGTGCAAAAGAGGTGAAGAAGCACGTGCAGGCAGGTTGGAATGGATGGAGAAAACTGTCCGGTGTGATGTGTGATAGGAGAGTATCGGCAAGAATGAAGGGAAAAGTGTACAAGACGATGATGAGGCCAGCGATGTTGTATGGTTTAGAAACAGTGGCGCTGAGGAAAAGACAGGAGTCAGAGTTGGAGGTAGCAGAGATGAAAATGTTGAGGTTCTCTTTGGGTGTAACGAGGATGGAAAAAAGAAAAAGAAGAAGAAGACCATCATCAGGAGAGTGACGGCGCAGAACACTTGATCTCAGATATGTGTCAGGTATGTCCTTACACGAAATCACCTTCTAAACATATCAAAGATTTTTTTTTTCAGTATGAGATTAAAGGTTAAAACACTTGACACTAAATCCTTCAGATAAATAATCAGATACCAGACAGATGCTTCTCTGTCTGTGTGTGTGTGTGTGTGTGTGTGTGTGTGTGTGTGTGTGTGTGTGTGTGTGTGTGTGTGTGTGTGTGTGTGTGTGCGTTTGAAGTGTTTGAACATTTTTATAAAACACAAAAGTCAATTATGATTAAATACATTGTACTGTATCGATGAATGTGTTTCTCGTTATACACGATGATCTCACCATTTATATATTTAGCATAATCGAATGATGAATACACACACACACACACACACACACACACACACACACACACACACACACACACACATACACTCTCTCTCTCTCACACACACACACAACAGATAAAGGAAGCGTACAGCTTGACAGAGCTTCATGGAGCTGAAAGAGTGAGTGAGAGACGGTCGGTGAGTGAGTGAGAAATTATTGTTCACGTCTAAATGAGTGTGTGCATTTCTCACACCCTCTGAACATTCCTTATCTGAGTGAAGAAATGAAGGAGACGAGTAAACATGGCCTCCTTTTGGACTCCAGTTACTGCAGAACTGTACATGCTAACATGGGAAACTTACAATTTCATTATCGCCTCCTCCAGAAGTAAAGTCCAGGTAACGCTTCATAAACATCTGATTTATTTATTAATATACAAAAATAAAACTGCTGTAAGTTCTATCCATCCATCCATCCGTCCATCCATCCATCCATCCATCAAAAAAAACAGAGAGCTCAAAATAATTTCCAAACAGGCTACAAGAGCGCAACAAAATTCTACAACATCGGCCGATAAAGTCTGGGTTGAAAAGTTTGGAGAGCACAGTACCTTGGTGGAGGTTTGCAGTCTGGGTCCATTTATAATTAGAAACTTTTTGCAATGTAAAAACATAAACTCATAACAGGCTGTTATGGGAAATTAATCAACAACAGAGACTCGACTGTTTTTTTTCACTTTCCTCAGATTTTTTTTCATCATCCATCAAAAGTAGTACCACCCCCCCCCACACACACACACACACACACACACATACACACCACACACACACACACACAACACACACACTTTGACGCAGCTGGACTCCAACAGCGGAGTGAATTTCACGGAACCTCATTAGCTGAAAGACTCTCGGCTCTGACTCTGCAGCCGTATCCTCCGACCCGACCACTGCTTTCTTTCTTCTCAAATTTTTTTTTAAATCGTTTCTGAAGCTCAGCCTATGAAAAAAAAGAAAGAAAGAAGGAAAAAACTTTGGAAGATGATTGGAGAGACTTGAACTGTTTAACAGAAGATTCTGGAAACCGTGACCTGGAACTTCGGCTTCTAATAATGGAATAAAGGAAAAGTCTGAAGGGAATAAAGCTGCGGTTAAATACACAGTTCTCTTTTATTTTTTAGTCGTGTGGTGTATATTTAGTTTCATGGTCTGGAGAGCTGAAGATCTGAAAAAAAAATTCTCTTCGCGATTATGATATAAAACAATATTTGGTCGTCGTGGACCCTGATAAACGACCACGGGGGACACCACACTGTAGAACAGATCACATCATGTCAGTTGCTTAGAAACCCTGCAAAAAATGTCCGATAGAACTTGTAAAGAAAAAATCCTATAGACATTCAATTGATGGATCCCATACGACTCCCATACGACTTACGTACCCAGTTCTATATAAACGTGCATTTCTATAGAAACGGGTACATAAGTTGTATAGGATACACTAATAAAATTTCGATTGGATTTTTTTTCTTTAGAATTTCTATTGGACGTTTTTTGTGGGTCAAATACAGCACAATAATATTAGCCTCAAGAGAGGGACGCTGGTCCGGCAAGCAGGCACTGATCTGATCGGTATTATTCCTCTAATTCTCTTTAATAAATGCAGAATAAATACGGAGGAAGTAAATGTTTCAAGTTCTTTATATGTTTTGATATAGTAAGGAAATTTGTAGAAACTGGTTAGAGTAATTATTACTTCGACTCAACATATTTGACATTATAAACCACAAATGAAGAAAAAAAGTTACTCTACCTTCCCATCCGCATCAACATCACAGCCAAAATTCCCCGTGGTGGACTGTGTCTGTCTGGTGATGCAAACCTTTGTGGGAGTGCTTGACAGTCAGGGGGTCGTTGGTGTGGGAGCAGGCCTGAGGCCTATTGTATAACGAGCCACTGACACAATACTTTAAAAAAGTCCATCAATGATATTCTAAATCTAGTAAAACTCGTAGCGTGTTTTGTTCCAGATAAGCCTTTATGTTGGGATGGCAAATTAAAAATTTGTGCTAATGTTCAATCACAAAAGGTCTCGACGAAAAAACGCTGTAGTATACGTGATAAATGTTTTTCCGCGGACACATCGGCAACCAAGGGCGCCTACGATTTGCCAGTTTGTTTACCAATCAGCACTCTGTGAGCATGCGCAGATCACCGGCATTGCCGGCAACACCGCCTAATAGCATCCCAAGTGTTTATATATACAATGGTACCTCAACTTCAGAAATTAATCCGTTCTGAGGGTGAGCTCGTAAGTTGAAACGTTCATTACATGAAACTAATTTCCATCAGAAATAATACAAAAAACCCCCAACTATCTCTAACTCTATTGTGAGCTTTCAGTTACTGAGGTTTGGATGTTCCACCTCTAATTTAACCCCTTCAGCACGAGTGATAACGATCGACCCCTGCACCAGGTGCAATAATATTAGTAAACATTACCATCATCAGGAGAGTGATGGCGCAGAACACTTGATCTCAGACGTTTCCACTTTTTATGATTCAGTGCTGCACTTGCATGCACAAGTTCGTGACTGGAGGATTGCGTCTGTTCCTGCAGTGCGAAACCAAATCCAAACAACTTTGGGAGATGATTAGAAAGACTTTTTTGGATGTCATGGGCTTAGTATCTCTTCTTCACCTGTTCTACATTTGTTTTGGTTCTGTGTCTGTTTATAATAACAGTAACAGATACTAAGCCCATGACTGGGTTGGTGTCACCACGAACCTTTATATTCATCCAAAATGAACTGATGGTGGAAGATCTAACACATCAGATATTCACTAGTGAAACGGGAACTTTAATCTTTCACACATTTGAAATTCTGAACTGTACAGAAAATGTTTACACCTTTTTTCAACTCTGTTTTATGCTAATTATCCATTAAAATATATAAACGTGAGCAAAATCAATCCAAACTTGGGCACTGAAAAAAGTGATGACATACAAGAATGATAAAAGTGCTTCCTCTGATACTGGAGACTCCTTCCATAAACATTTAATGAAATCCCAATATCTGTAATTTGTACATTTTAAAACGGTGTATTAATACAGTTCTACTCTACTGTACTCTACTGTACTCTACTGTACTCTACTGTACTCTGGAGCACCGTGTTGTAACCCATGATAAACTACACAGCAGAATCCTGAAGATCCGACCTGGATTACGCTCCCATTCCTGCTGAGAGATTTACACTGGACTGGATGATGGAGTTTTACAGCTCAGTATGATGCTACGGTATTTAACTTTAAATTCACATCTAACTAAATTTGTAAACTTTTCCACCTCGTACTGTAAATATATAAATAAAATAAAATGGTGGCTTTAATAAAGAACAGGCAAAAAGTCCAAAAGCACAATTCAAATTCATAGGCCAAAAAAGGTAGAATTCAGCCAGCCAGCCAGCCTGCCAGCCAGCCAGCCAGCCAGACAGGCAGCCAGACAGACAGCCAAATAGACAGACAGACTGCCAGACAGAAAGACAGACATGAGAAATAATGTGCAACATCTTTCTAAAGTGTACGTAATTAGTGGATGCAGGGGTGCAGAACATGTGACAAAGTCATGTGATGAGAGGTTCAGTAGTCATGTGACTAAGATTGGTAATTGTGAAAAACATGAATGAAGTAACAAGATGAAAAAGGAAGTAAATAAAAAAAATTATCAAGGTGTGTTGAGATAAAATAAGAAATTAAGAGCGTAAGGAGTGTGACAAGATA
>CM045738.1:45049796-45094796 GCA_024760905.1 Plotosus lineatus
TGAGTCAAATGCACTTAAACATGTTGTGATAAAGGGCAGCGGTGGCCTGGTGGGGGCAGCGGTGGCCTGATGGTAAAGGTGTTGGATCACTGATCCTAACGTTGTGGGTTCAAGCCCCACTCTCAACAGGTTGTTACTGTCCCCCCAGTGCACCTAACTGGGTTATCAAAGGCCGGCCATGTCTCTCACTGTCTATGGTGAGAGGTTCATGTAAAAGAACCATTGCTGACTTTCGACAAGTAGAGCCGCATAGCCATCAGCGTGTTGATGACCTGATGAGCCGTCCAGGGTGTACTCTACCCTTGCCTGGAGTTGGCTGGGATGGGTGCCATCCTCCCAGTGATCCTAATTAGGATTAAAAAGGTATAGTCCTTTTGGGCTTTTTACACCCGAGCCATAGTGACTTATCAGACCAGTGCTTATCCCCGGTTTCCGTAGCGTGAAGCGACCAGGAGTTCAACTCCTCCTGGATGGGACGCTAGTCCAGCGCGGGATCCTTCCCAGTATATTTTTACTGGTACCCATTTATACTGCTGGGTGAACAGAGGCACACTTTTGGTTGAAACCTTGCCCGGGGATCTGAGCACAGTGGGGGTCTAACTGGGATTTGAACACACAACCTCCCGATCATGAGCACAGCACCTGACCACTCCACCACCGGCCCCACAATTAGGATTAAAGCAGCTCAGAGAATGAATGAATGTTGTGATAAACTAGTAAACCATAAATTTAAGCGAAAAATCGAACTGGTAAGTTATCCGGATACATCAGTGTGTCAGTAGTATAAACTACCCAGAATGGTGTCGTCTGATTGGTTCATTATCCTGCTGCGGAAGGCACTAGAGGCGAGGTGACAACTTTTAAAAGGTTTTGAGCTGCTATGGTGCTTCACATCATTGATTTTAATGGTGTGCATAAATAGAGCAGGACCAAGATAGAGGCAGAGAGGGAGAGAGGGAGAGATCATGACTGACTCGTGTTGGCTTACACTGAGGGAGGGTTATGCAAATTCGGATGCCGGCCCCTATTGGGGGAGTCACAAGCAAACTACTCCTGGTTGTCCAAACTTACACAGAGTCACACACTCACACACAGCTGACTGAGCCATAGAGAGAGAGAGAGAGAGAGAGAGAGAGAGAGAGAGAGAGAGCTCGATTCCCGACGCCGTCACAACAAGTCCATCCCGTCTCTTGTACGTACCTGCTGTTCCTTTTCCCTCTTTTCTTCTTTCTATCTCTCCTTTCCTGATCAGATCTCCACTCTCCTCATGTTCTAACTATTCTACCTTCTATTAAAAGACTCGCAGAGGTTCTTGGATGCAGAAAAGATGGTTCTAGAGCAGAAGACATTTCACCTGGAGCCGTACGCCTCCTGTGCCTGAAAGAGTTCCCACTTCACCCCGAGGATTTGGTCAGTAAAATAAACTCCTCATGACTACAGCACAGCTGATTCTCACATCACAGAACCACAGAACTGCAGAACCTTCCATCCTTCATCTCGTTCTCATCTGAAATATGAAGTGTGCACTTTGCTGCCTCGCTCTGCTGCCTCTTTTACTGGGACTCAGTTCAGTGGATGGCAAAGGAACGTTCTATGGGAACCCCTACAGATTTAATCTGTACAAGGCTGGAGCTGGTCCACATTTTATCCCCGGCAAACCCATGACTCGCCACAAGTAAGTACCCCAAATCTAGAGAAGGTTCTAAAGAAATCACAGAATGAAAAAAAATCCACATTTTGTTTTATATTACTGTTCTTCTTCTGGAGGTTTCTGAGAGAGTTCTTCTCAAAATCATCCCTGATAACCAAGGACTGTGATAGATGTAGAATTGGAAACAGAACCTCCAAGCCTTCACTGAAAATGAAACCTTAGAAAAACACTGCCATTTCTCCCCAAGTGTATCAAACAGTTAAACATCTAAACAATCATTGAGGAACAATTATTCTTAGAATGTTGAACCTTAATTTACCAAAAAACATTCTGTTAAAAATGTTGAGGAACCACTTTTTCAAGAGATGTTAATCATCTCCAGAATCACCATCATAAAATCTTTTAAGCAGCTCTTGGGAACTCTTCGAGGAACTCTAAAACTTTAAGAAACCCGTAAGGAACCCTCAAAAACTTCTAAGAATGTTTATTTTTCCCAAAATAGTACCGAGTTATGAATCATCTAAAGAACCTTGAATGAACCAGAATTGTGGAACAATTAGCATTTTTCTCAGAAGAGTGTAGGACTGTGAGGAACCTCTCATTCTACTGTCATTTAAAGTGTAGAGGTGTTAATTATTTGAAGAACCATTGGAAAACCAAATGTATCCTGGTGTTGAAGGTGTCCTGGGTCATTACACTACACAAAACCTCTCACTCTTTTAGAACTTTCAGGACCTTATTTTTTTTCCTCCTTTGTATGATTCCTGCCTTTTCTTCTCCGTGTTACACCTGCCAGTTCTCAGAATGTTCTCCACCATTCCAGAGGTCACAAGTTTCCCAACTCTTTGGAACTTGATTAATTTCAGTCAGGTTCATCATGTTGATAAAGCCATCCTCCATCTGTAGAGTTCCATTGTTTCTTTACCTTCTGCTCTTCTGTGCAGTCTGTCAGAAAAAGTAAATTATTTTAATGGTTCTCCAGTTTTCTTGTGGTTTGGGTTCTCACATCCCAACAGCTTCATCAATTTAGAAAGACTTTATATCCACCTCCTGCGTTTAATTAATGTTTTACAGATAACCTTTCAAAGAACCAGTTAGGAACATCTTCCTCAAAGAATGTAGAACAGTACAAACCAAAGATTCCTTTAGAAATAATTTAGAAATAATTCTTCTTGGAATGTCATTGCATGATGTCTTGGCATTACGTTTACCCAAAGAACTCACATGGAGCCCTTTCAAAAGAGGAACATCCAAAGAACCCTTTTCTTTCCCAAATTATATCAGACGGCTACCCATCAGGAAACCGTAAGGAACTTTGTGAAGCATGTTAAACCATAAGAGTCCAGTCCATAAACCCACTGATAACCATTGTTGTTAAAGGCCGCGTGAGAACTATCACTGGGAGTTAAGAGGCAATTTCAGCACATTTTAGAGGCAGATCATTTATTCATTAATTTTCTGAACTGTTAATTATAAGTAGGGTCAAGAGGAGGCTTGTGCCCATTTAGCCAACTCCCAAGACAGCTCGCCAAGCCACTGATTGGTGGAAACACATTGACGGCTATGCAGTTCTTCTGAACGAAAGTCAGCAATGGTTCTTTTACATGAACCTCCTACCACAGACAGTGAGAGACATGACCAGCCTTTGATAACCCAGTTAGCTGCACTGGCGGGACAGCAGTGAGGCTTGGACCCCCAAACTAGTGATTGGTAATCCAGCACCTTAGCACTGGTCCACCACTGCACTTGGAGGCAAATCTTTGACAAAAATTGATCATGTGCTTGACCCACAGCAAACATCAACATGAATTAACTTTCCCAGATGGAAACCATGCCCTCCTGGTTCTCAAGGTAGCCCTCCCAGCTCTCAGCACCTGAAACACTTTCAGAAAATCCAACACCAGTACGTGCAAAAAAAAAAAAAAAAAACAATCAAGTGACATAATTCTGAGTATCGTCAAGAGGTGCTACGAAGACGTCAACATGTTTCTTCCCTGCGTTAGCCTGGTGAGCTGATCAGGGTGTACTTTGCCCTCGCGCAGAGTCAGTTGAGATGGGCACCAGCCTCTCCTTGACTCTGATTAGCATTAAGCGATTCAGAAAATAAATGAATGAATGAATGAATGAAATAGTTCTAGCTATTACGTAAGACTAGTAAATACTTTTCAATAGCATAGAACAATTAATCATTCAAAGAGTCTTTAAGGAACAATTTTAAACTTTCAAAGATGAAAGAAGATAAAAGTTTTCCTCAAACATGCTAACTAAGTTATTATTCTTGAAGAATCATTTTTAAAAAAAGATCATAATTTTCCCAAAGAAGCATTTTGAAAGCCGTAGAACTCAAAAGAACCCTTGAGGAACCCTTGAGGAACCCTTGAAGAACCTTTGTACATGCACCCTAGATGCATATTAGTAAAATTAGTGTTAGGGTCCCTCAGTAGTTCTTTGGACAGTGGGTGTGTTTGGATCGCTCTCTGATAGGAGAATACTGTTAAAGGGATCTTTCGCACATCCCATAGTTCCTCTCCCTGCTTTAGCATAGACATTTTTAGCAGCACTCCGTCCCCGTGTTTTTGCCAAAGCCTCATTATATCAGGTTCTGTTGATATTCGGGACTAACGGTTTATCACTAAGAAGCAGCGTGTTGCTTGCCAGGCTTTCTTACTGTAAGCCTCCATCCCACACGTCTCTGATGTCAAAATAAATCTTCCAAACCGGCCGCCTCACTTTCTTGGCCACGAAGCCTCGCTGGACTCAGGCGTGTGCGGTAGCTTTAATTTTAAGACTTTCACCTCAGATAGATCATGATTAAAAATGAAATAGTAATATCTATATTTGGGTTTGAACCTGGAAAGTGTTTAATGGTTCCTAGCATGAGTCTGAAACCTAACTCTACCACCAGAAGGTAATATTTCCACCTGAGCTTGTTTAGTGATTCTTTGTTTTGTGCAAGATAAATCAAAAAGTCATCGACGGATTTGGACGATTTTTCTTTTCTTTGTTTCTTTTTTTTTTTTTTTTTTTTTTTTACAGTCGGAGAAAATCTTCGAAACTTATTTACATCACACATGTACACATGAATAAGTGATAACAACCCATACATGCTCCACTGTCAATGGGCGTCATTGCTGTCCCCCCAGTGCAGCTAACTGGGTTATCAAAGGCCAACCATATCTCTCACTGTCTATGGTGAGAGGTTCATGTAAAACATTGCTTCTTGGGGGGGGTCTTCTGATGCCGGGTGGAGTGCACATGAATGTTAATGAAGTCTTTAATGTAAATAAATATGCATTGTTATGCAGAAGTGTACTAACAACAATTTTATAGACAAACAATGCTATTTATAGTCGCGCACGGGGCAGTGGGGGAGGGTGCGCGTCATTTTTTTTTTTCATTCCTAGAGGGGGCGTCATAGAAAATAATTGAGAAGCACCAATAAACAAGAACAATTGCTGACTTTCGTCAAGAGGAGCTGTATAGCCATCAGCATGTTTCTGCCCTGTGATGGCCTTGCAAGCTGTTCACGGTGTACTCTGCCTTCACCCAGAGTTGATGGAGATGGGCGCAAGCCTCCCCGCGATCCTAATTAGGATTAAGTGGTTCAGAAATTGAATGAACGAACACACAAGATAAGTTCCTGTGTTTGAATCCCAGGCTTGCTGAGGGTGTTTCTGTGGTGAGTTCCCATGTTTGTTTGGGTTTCCTCTGGGTACTCTGGTTTCTTTCTAAAGTCCAAAGACATGCACGTGAGAAAAACTGGCTGTTCCAAGTAGCCCCTAAATGAATGGTTGTGTGTGTTTCTGGCAAGCTGTTCTGGATGAACTTTGCCTTTACCCACAGTTGGTTAAGATGGTTAAGGAGGCCTCGCCCTTCCCATGACCCTAATAGGATTAGGCTACTTGGAAATTGAATAAATGAATGGAGTACAGAGGGGCTTATTGCAAACAGAACCCAGTTTGGAAGGTTAAACCCACATAGAGGACCATGATAATGGTTTGTAATTTGGTAGAACCATTGGTTCTTACGTGGTGGAACTTTAAGATCTACATTACTGCATGTGAACTTCATTCATTGGTTTGATCTGAAGAACTTCAAACAGAAGATAACCACAGAGACAATGCATGTCAAAAAACATGACAGATGACAGAAACTCATTCCACAGTCAACTTTCATCCACCAGCTCCCAGAGGAAGAACAGATACTCTTCAACACATGGCCTGAGCACTAATGAGCCTCTGGTGACCATGACAGCTGTGAGAACGACAGCCGTGATGTTGTAGCCATGAAACGTCATGAGATTTGCTTCTGATATAGTGATTTAGCCTGGTCTAGACTTCAGCTCTGCTTGATTGACATTAAAGAAACTCCGTTATTACTGTGTTAATCAAGATTTGAAAATCTGCAGATGTTCTCCATAGTCCCATCAGAGCATCTATCATCTCTGCTAATGAACAGTAAACGCCTGAAGGGGGCATGGGGGAGGGAAACGAATGGTTTTCCATCGCTAAAGTTGATTAAGAGGCACAAAGGGTTAGTGTGTGAGTGGAGAGGATGTTAGACGGCCGTGCCAGCACTTCTTGGTTATGTTAAACCTCTTAAGAGGGTTTTAGACACTTCCTGTGTTCTGTTGAGCAGGATCTGGTGATTAGCATGTGGCTACGCTCAATCACACGACCCTATAACTCGCTGTAACACTGAAGGAAGTTAGCATAAACTCTGAGATGCTTCCTAAATTTAAAGCTTTAGCACTCAGGTCCCTGGTATAAAATTAAGTTATTTATTTCCATCACGGAACTTTAATTTAGCTCTGTTTATGCTAGTTGCTAACATGTACTGCTAGCATGTTTTCATGTATTTTTGGATGCTGCTGTTAAGGTGTACAATTCCATAGATATGGGAAAATGTAAAGATCTAACATGTTGATCTTTAACTCTAATTTCAACCCTTATTTATTTGTTCTGCTCCAAAACCAGTGTTTGAATGATTTCTTGATCTGATCTGATAGAAAACATGGTCTGATGTTTCTTCGTATCATTGCTTACAACTTTGATTTTTACCTGTAAGATTATCTCATTACATAAACTACCTATTCACCGAGTGCATGGTTTGTCCAGGGAGACCTCAGTCCAAGTTCCTTAGTACAGAACAAGTCAAAAGGATTGATGAAGGGCTGGGATTTCCCTGTACTGATCGAGTAAGTGAGGTTATGAGTCATTTATTCTGTGGCATTTTAAAATGCAGTGGTGCCTTGACTTACGAGTGTCTTTTATAACGAATTTTCCATGATACGAGCTTCAATCCCACCAAAAATCTGCCCCATCCAACCAGCAAAATTTTGATTTATGAGCTCTGCTGGGGAAATGGCTTTTTCGGGCCGATTAGCCTTGTATTCTTCCGTGTGTATTCGTCCACACTCAGAGATCGCCTTGTGCAGTGCCTCTCAATTGTTTTCTGTGACGACCCTTATAGGAAGAAGAAGAAAAAAAATACCCCCCCCCCCAGTGACCTGTGTTTGACCTGTGTTTGACTAGTGTTTACTGCACTTCATATCATTTGCTCAGTGCTTTTTCCCTACATCATAGTGCGACAATGAGAGCGCCACTGCCAACTACTGTAGTGGATGCACAATTACACTTAATTCTAGTACAGTATGGCAAAAAAGCATGTTTCCCAGGGTCATCCGTGCCCCCACCTGGCATCACCCCCCCCACACTATTTGTGGGAGCTCACCACGAGCCTTTCCCTGCTGGCATTTGTAGCGTACACATGCACAAAATTCTCCTCCTCCTCTGTTACGCACCACCTCATGCCTGCCCACGTGACCGCTGCAGCCGATGATTGGAACTGCCCTTTATTCATTTTTTATTATGATTTATTATTAATTATTATTAATGTTAATGTACATGTATTATTATTATGAAATATTTATTGTTTTTACATGTTTATCTTTAATATTCTTATTTTCCTTTCGGCTGTTCCCTTCAGGGGTCGCCACAGCAAATGATCTGCCTCCATCTCTCCCTATCCTCTGCATCTTCTACTCTTACTCCAACGACCTTCATGTCCGCCTTCACCGCATCCATAAATCTTCTCTTTGGTCTTCCTCTGGGCCTTTTGCCTGGTAGTTCCAACCTCAGCATCCTACTACCAATATACTCACTATCCCTCCTCTGTACATGTCCAAACCATCTCAATCTAGCCTCTCTGACTTTGTCTCCAAAACATCTAACATGTGCTGTCCCTCTGATGTACTCATTTCTGATCCTATCCATCCTCATTACTCCCAATTTCCTCTTCTCTCTTTGTTAAATCTTTATCTTTAATCTGTTTATCTTTAATATATTAGGTCAAATATATATATTTGTGTCAGCTTATATGAGTATGGGAGGGGGTTGGAACAGATTAATTTTTTTTTTCTCTTATTTCTTATGGGAATAATTGTTTCATCCAACGAACTTTCTGACTTACGAGCTCGCCCTCGGAACGGATTAAATTCCTAAATCCAGGTACCACTGTAGTGTCCTTTTTAAATCCACTTCAGACTTTTTTCTTTATTTCAGCTGTGTGCTGGGTGTAATGGACCTCTCTCTCTCTCTCTCTCTCTCTCTCTCTTAATCTCTCTCTCTCTCTGCCTCAATCTCTGTTTATATGTCCACCTATTGTCCGGTATATTAATGATCTGATCTTTAATCTTGTTTAAGATCTGAGCTTGCTGGTTGTTGAAAGGACTTTACGACGTTTTTTAGGGAGAAAATACTTCAATGCCACCTCTACTCTGTGAGTCCTGTTACACTGTACACTTTATACTCTGCATGGTATTGATGCCATACTGACCAGAACAGCACCTAAAATCTGTCATCCATTAAAACCCCAGACTTTTAAAAACAAACGCAGGGTAAGAAAATCGGCAAAAATTGGCTGTGTTTTAATCTACTGTAGCTTTCATCACATCACCATCTGGATGTAAACGTACTGGACATGCACTGATAACGAGGTTTAGTAAAGAAACGACACTGTTGAGAAGAGAAAAGGAAAGCAGGCAACAGCTTCCTGATTTAAAAACATACAGAAAGGAATTCTTCTTCTCTCCTGGGATGTCCAGCGGAGTATCGGTAACTGAAAGCTGATCCTGAAAATATTTACAGTCGGAAGAGTTTTTCTCCAGTCTTGACATGAAGCCAGTGAAAGTTTGGATGAATGAAGTGTAGGTCCACCAGCTTCTCCTCATTACACAGGAACAGTGCAGTGTTTCGACTTGATTGAATCCACCTGATGTTTTCTTGCCCTTTTCTCAGCTGAAAAGCCTTACCATCATAATCATCATCATCATCACTATCATCATCATCACCACCACCATGATAACCATCATAATCATCATCACCACTATCATCATCATTACCACCACCATCATAACCATCATCATCATCTCCACCATCATCACCACCATCATCATTATTATAACCATCATCAACACCACCACCATCATCACCGTCATCATTATCATCATAAACATCATCACCACTCTCATCATCATCCCCACCATCATCATCATCATCATTATCATAACCATCATAATCATCATCACCACTATCATCATCACCATTATCATCATCAACATCACAACCACCATCACCAGCATCATCACCATAATCACCATCACCACTCTCATCATAAACATCATCACCACTCTCATCATAATCACCACTATCATCATCCCCACCATCATCATCACCATCATCATTATCATAACCATCACCATCATCATTATCATCATCATCATCATCATCATCATAACCATCATAATCATCATCACCACTATCATCATCAGCACCATCATCATTATCATAACCATCTTCATTATCATTATTATCATCATCATCATCGTCATCATAACCATCATCACCACCATAATCGTCACAACCATCATCACCATCATCATTATCATCATAACCATCATCATAAACATTGTCATCACCATTGTCATCACTACCATCATCACCATCATAACGATAACCATCATCATCACCATCATAACCATCATCTTCACCATCGTCACTGTTATAACCACCATCATTATAACCATCATCACTACCATCATCGTCATCATAATCATCATCATCATAACCATCATCATTACCATCATTGTCATAATCACCATCATCACTACCACCACCATCATCAGCATTACACAGGAACAGCAGGAGTGTGTGGTGTTTGCATGTTCTTCCAGTGCTTGTGTGGGTTTGTTCTGGGTAATCTGGTTTCCTCAAACAGTCAAAAACATTCTCATCATGCCGTTCCAAATCCCCCTTTGGTGTGAATATTTGTGTGTGTTGGCTCTGCGATGGCCTGGCGTGCTGTTCGGTGTGTACCCCGATATTCCTACCACTCAGCTGAGATGGTTGCCAGTCACCCCGCAGTTAGGATTATTATATATATTGAGATGTAATATTAAGCGAGTTAGAAAATGAATGAGGGGCAGTAGTGACCCGGTGGTAAGGTGCTGGATTATTGAGTCCAAGGTCAGGGGTTCAAGCTCCACTATTAATGGGTTATCACTTCATTACCCCCCCTTCCCCCATTCCCCGTCACAGTCCCCGTCCCCATCTCAGCCACCCCACCCCCCAGAGTGCAGCTATCAGCTGATATACAAAGGCAAAATTCAGCAAAAGAACAGGCGGTATGATGGGAAAAAACCTCCAAGGAGCCCAAAATGTTATCAGAGGATCTGTAGGTAACATTTACAGATGTTGGCGTGAAAGTGACTTCAAGGTTTTTTTAATCAACATTTGAAACATTCTTTCTATGGTAATGTGTGAAATATGCCAAACTGGTGAAAGAGTTTGACATGTGGATATGAACAGAGTCTGGTGAACATCTGGAGAAAATGGATGACCTTCAGACCGAGTTTGAATGATCCAGTTGCTGGTGGAGACTGTTGTCACAAAACATACACACACACGCACACACACACACACACACACACACACACACACACACACACACACACACACACAGAGATATATATTCATTCATTAATTATATGAACCGCTTAATCCTAATTAGGGTCACGGGGAGGCTGGTGCCCATCTCAGCCAACTCTGGGCAAGTGCGGAGTACACCCTGCACAGCTCGTCAGACCATTGCAGACATATATATCTTGGTTTGTTTTTTGCTGCTTCAAATTCAGTTGAGGATCAAATTCTTTTTAACAAGCAGTCTTACCCTTGAGGCAGTGCAGTGGTGTGTGTGGTTAGTGCCTCCACCTCATAACAAGAAGGTCCTGGCTTTGAATCCTGGCCTCAGTGAGGTCATTTGCGTGAGGAGTCTGCATGTGCCTCCAGTGCTAGTATGTTTCGTCCAACCAGGAATTCTAATGGACTTTGTCTTTGGACTGTGAGAAGAAACTGGAGTACCCTGAGGAAACCAATACAATCACGGGTAGAACATGTAAACTCCACACAGAAACGCCCGAACCTAGCCTGGGATTCGAACCCATAATCTGGAACACCTGATTCTAATAGTATGGTGCATTCAACTGGGATGGACGTCAGTGTTACTACAGATCGGTTTTCTTAACTCCAGCAAAAATGTGATTCTTTATCAGCAGATACTTTTTGAATTGGTTTTCTTCTTTTTATATGACTGCAGATTGATTTACCCAAAATATATAATGATTATTATGGTATAGATTTGGGGTTGAGAGTGCCAGAGATTCCCGAGGTAACCGACTAGGTTGCCTATGTTTAGAAATGCACCTGTGAATGAGCTTTTGGTAAATAACATTCATCCATTCACTCGTTTTCTGAACCGCTTAATCTTAATTAGGGTCGAGGGGAGGATGGCGCCTATCTCAGGCCATCTCTGGACGAGGACGGCTTGCCAGGCCAGCGCAGGGCAGAAACATGCTGACGACTGTGCAGCTCCTCTTGATGAAAGTCAGCAATTGGTTCTTTTACATGAACCTCCCACCACAGACAGTGAGAGATCTGGCTGGCCTTTGATAGCCCAGTTATCTGCACTGGGGGGACAGCAGAGACAACCGTTGGCAGGGAGTCTTGAACCCCCAACCTTGGGATCAATAATCCAGCACCTTACCCCAGGCCACCACTGCCCTTGTAAATAACATACTTGATCTAAATATAAAGCAAATTTGAGAAAGCCGCAGTTCTGTGATAAATCCTCTCATTCATTCTCTGAACGCTTAATCCTGATTAGGTTCGCAGGGAGGCTGGTGCCCATCCGGCTGACTCTGGGCGAGGGCAGAACATACCCTGAACAGCTCACCAGGCCATCGGGATTCAGTATTCAGGATTTTTAAATAGCCATTTGTGGGTTTTTTTTTTTTTTACAAAAATAGGAATTCTTGTGCGGTTGTCCATGGAGTCGAGTTACAAACAGAAAAGAAGGCTAAAAATCAACAACACACAAACAACACACAAACAACACACAAACTGCTATAAAATAAACACATAAAAATTCTATATCTAAAAGACCTCACACAGACCCAATAAACAATATAACAACAAAAGTAATAAAAATAAAATGATGGTGATGATGATGATAATAATAATAATAATAATAATAATAATAATAATACAATGAATAAATCAGTAGATAACCACAATAAACAAAATTGCACTAAATTATATTAATTATAATTATATTTACATTTATATTTATATTTATATTGCACTATGCCCATTGTTTTGTTGGAAAAAAATGAGCAGTTCTCCGGGTAAACAAAATGGCCGCAACTTCAAAGTTAGATGTTCTCCATTCTCAGAGCAAGGTTCAGAGATAATCTACAGTCAGTCAGTACACCAGGTTTATTTAACGAGAATCTACCATTCTTCCGCTGCGGTTCTTGTTGCTAGCCGCTGCGCCCTGGTCCTCCCTGAAAGCTGTGTAGCCGGCCGGTGTAGTCGCCTTGAGCCATGTTTCACAGAAACACAGCATGGAGCAGTCCTGTAGATCCCTCTGCGCTGGAATCCGAGCATGAAGCTCGTCCATCTTGTTTCACAGAGACTGAACATTTTCGAGCAGTATGACCGGGAACGCTAACCTTCTACTGCTAATCAATCGTCGGAGTCGTTGTTCAGCCCCTCCTCGCCTGCCGCATCTCAGCCTGGGCCTCTTGTTATCCGGGGTGTGGCCAGCATTGAGCTGCGGTAGCATATTAGCTCAGGATAGGAGATGAGGGTGCTCAGTTCTAAATGTGCAAAAGGACGGAACTCTCATAGCTGTAGTAGGGTCACGCGGTCATAATATATAGTGCATTAAAAAAAAAAAAATAATAAATTAATGAAAAAAAAAAAACAAAGCAAACGAACAAAAACAACATTCAAAACAAACTCCGCAATGTCGCCCTCTAGGAAGCGCCATCTTGACCATTCACTGTTAACTGTCCATCGTCCGTGCTGTTGACGCAGGTTCATCCACCGAAAACGTTCCGCCCATGATCCTGGAGACTTCAACAGTCACGCTGCTAAATTTTCAGTTTAAGTTTGCAATTTTTCTATCGGGAAAAAACTTTTTAGAAGCGGGACTCCCAGCCGGGGAGCTCCGCCATTAGTGAACAGGAACCGGAAAGGGCACGGTTTAATTACAGGGCAGAAACACGCTGATGGTTAGGGCAGTGGTGGTCTATGGATAGGGCGTAGGATCGCTGATCCTAAGTTTGGGGGTTCGAGTCCCCACAGGGTTGTCACTGTCCCCCCAGTTCAGCTAACTGGGTTATCAAAGGCGGGCCATGTCTCTCACTGTCTATAGTGAGAGGCATGTCAAAGAACCATTGCTGACTTTCGTAAAGAGTAGCTGCAAAGCCGTCAGCGTGTTTCTGTCCCTTGCTAAAGGGTTGTGACAGGAAGAGCATCCGACGTAAAAACCTCTGCCAAATCAAATGTGCGAATCGGGTGATTTGCTGTGGCGACTTCCGAGAAAGGGAAAAAGCCGAAAGGTAAAGAAGAAACACGCTGATGGCTATGCAGCTACTCTTGACGACAGTCATCCATATACAGTGAGAGACATGGCTGACCTTTGATAACCCAGATAGCTGCACTGGGGGGACAGTAATAACCCCTTCAGAGTGGGGCTTGAACCCACAACCTTGGGATCAGTGATTTTGCACCTTTTCCATCAGGCCACCACTACCCCTAGCTCTGTGATAAATAAATACAATGCAGACTTGTGATGTATGTTTGTTTAAATCCCACCCATGTACTGACTTTGAGGTGATATACTGCAAGGAACTGCCTCTTCTCCAGAAGAAAGGATGTCCTGTTTTAGCGTGGCACACGTCCATGACCGCAAAGCAAACAGCCGGCTTTTGGGGTCGCCCAGAAATCATGTCAGATTCTGAACCAGGAGACAGAAGCAGAACAGCTGCTTGTAGATCCTCCTCATTCTGGCGCGATCACGTGCAAACCTTTTAATCTTCCCTGGTTTGTGATGGTGGTGCTGGTGGTGGTGTATTGTTGGTGTGATGGTAGTGATGGTGTGATGGTGGTGTGGTAGTCGTGGTGGTGTAACGGTATTGATGGCGGTGGTATGTATGTATGCATCAGCATCCTATTTATGGAGTATATGCCTTTTATCATTGTTTTTGTTGGGTACAACAACCCCCCCACACACACACACACACACACACACACACTTCCCAAATAAATAAATACAGTACATAAACAAAGTTGCTGAAGGCCTCTTGGTAGCTTCTCTGATAAGTTTCTTCCTTGTTTTTCCATCCAGCTTCATTCAAGAATGGTCCTAGTAGTATCAAACACTTTCTACTTTTTGATTATGGACTTACTCTGGATAGATAAAACCTTTTTATGTATCTGTCTGTTGTCTTGTGCCTGTTCACAACTTTATCCCCTGAGATCTTTTGACAGTGCCTTGCCACCCATAGTTGGCTGTATGTTACTCTTCCAAATACTTCAATGCTCCAAGAATGTGTTAAATGGTTATATTTTATAATACGCTATTATATTTTTCACTTGTCTTTTATAAACTGTATAACTACATCTGGAGAAATACTTTTTGTGTCTTTACTTCAGGCTGCAAAGCAACAAAATGCGACTATTTGGAATGGGGGGGGGGGGGTGATTCTTTTCTATACTTACTGTACATCCAGTAATTTTTATACCTGTGCCCGGAACAAGTTCCACAACAGCCTCTGTAAAAATGGTGGGGGAAACTTGCTCCTCTTTTTGAGGTGGTGCAAGTTGCCCCAGAATATCTTGTTTCAGGTACAACTTGCCATTTTAACACAACCGACAACTGTCAAGTAGGAGGGTTTACATGTGGACAGTCACATCCATCAGGGCAATTAAGTCATTTCATTCGCTTTCATGGCCAGATGGTATGATTTCTCTGTAGCTTCCTGTCTATGACCGGTTTGACAGTAAACATGCAAGAAAACAGGTGGAACTAACTCCAAGGACAAGTTGTTCCGATTGCAACGTGTTCCCATTACCCCTGTAAAATCAGCCTAAGAGTAGATTGAGAATAAAATTGTCCAGTTATGTGGGAAAACGCTGCCGGACACTGGAACAGACTCAAAACTGAATGACATCCAACAGTCATTTGGACGAACTGGAACCCTGTGGTGGGGGAGGTGCTGAATGCTAACTGTTTTAGCATGTGTGCTATTGTTATGAAATTTAAGCACTTTTAACTAAATCCAACCAAAAATCTCAGGTTGCATCATTTTTCCAATCTTGTTCTCTGGCTCTGGCTGGACGCCGGTTTCCGTAGAACAGCTGTGGAACGGCCTGAATCCTCAATGACTCCAATCTGTTATTTCACCACCATCTGAGCACTGGTCACTGCCTCTTAATCGCTGAATCTCAAACATTTGACAGTTGCTATAGCTGCGCTTTGGAGTCTGAACCTGTTTATTCCGTTACTGGAAGACTGAGAAAGGGAGGAAACATGTGGATGGGCTGGATGGGTTGTAATGGTGACTAAAGTGAAATGAGTCATCAAAATCAGCATTTTGTGTGTGTGTGTGTGTGTGTGTGTGTGTGTGTGTGTGTGTGTGTGTGTGTGTGTGTGTGTGTGAGAGAGAGAGAGAGCAATAGAGAGAGAGAGAGTGTGTATGTGTGTGTGTGTGTGTGTATGTGTGTGTGTGTGTGTGTGTGTGTGTGTGTGTGTGTGAGAGAGAGAGAGAGAGAGAGAGAGAGAGAGAGAGAGAGAGAGAGAGAGAGATGTGTGTGTGACTTGATGTTTCCTTTTTAGCAAGAACTATGACATTTTGTTCCTCAAGGTTTTTTTCCTTTTCACCTTTCACTTTGATGTTTTTAGGAATTTTCAGTAAGTCCCAGTACTTCCAGGAAGAAGGTTGTGTGTACAATAGTCAAGAAATTTAAAATCCCATCTCTTAGAATTTTTAATTTTCTCTCTTTCAGAAACCACTGCGCTTACATTGTCCAGAAGAACATCACATGTACCATGCAGGACGGCCTGGCCACCTATGTCAAGGCAGATTACACCACCAAGTGCATCTGGGGACAGAAGTGTCCCGTTTTGATGTAAGAATGTCATGATGTAATGTTTTTGAACCTGGTGTACTCACAGTATTGCATTCTACATTCATTCATTCATTGATTTTCAGAACCACTTAATCCTAATTAGGGTCGCGCCCATCTCAGCCGACTCTGGGCGAGGGCAGAGTACATCCTGGACGGCTCGCCAGGCCATCGCAGGGCAGAAACACGCCGACGGCTATGCACCTCCTCTTGACAAAAGTCAGCAATTGTTCTTTTACATGAACCTCTCACCATAGACAGTGAGAGACATGGCCGCCTGCCTTTCATAACCCAGTTAGCTGCACTGTGGGGGAATATGACAACCCGTTGAGAGTGGTGCTTAAACCCCCAACCTTGGGATCAGTGATTTACTTTACCACCAGGACACCGCTGCCCTTTGCATTTTAAATATTAGTGTGGTTTTAAAGACCCTGTCTATGTACTACTGCCATCTAGTGTTGAATTTAAAAACTCAACAACAATAAAAGGCTGAAGTTTGTATCCTTTGCTTAACATATACAAGATTTACTGGGATTTCCCAGTTAGGTAGCAGCATAAAATGTGTAGGTCAATAAGTAGGTAATAATGTCATCATCATGGAAGTCTGTAAAGCTCTGCAGATAGGATGTCCCAGGGTGGTAGTGCACCTCTCTATGACATCATAGCTTACCAGTCTACTGCAGGGAAACACACACAGATATTTACAATTACACCGAGGAGCAATTTGGAAAAGCCAATGGGCGGACTTGGTTTTGTGTCTTTTCCTTATTTACTACTCAGATAGGATCTGGTTTGAATATTGCTCATTACTCAGGGCAGTACAAGTCAAAAGGAGACATAATCTGAACTCGTGTTGGATTGTATATGTTCATAGGTATCGGACATTCTTCAAACCTACCTATAAGGTTGGTTACAAGACAGTGACCGAGTTGGAATGGCGCTGCTGCCCAGGGTACACTGGAGAAAACTGCTTCGATGGCCCTACACCTGGTCCAGACTCTTTCCTGCCACCAGTGAAAGGCTCCATTCAGGGACCCAGACCTGGGATGAAAGGTTTCCCATGGGGTCACAAGATACCCACCCCTGGGTCAGGGCTAGAGCCAGGCAAGCCTCATTTTCCTGGGTCTCATCATGATAATATACCAATAGGACATGTACCTTCATCAGGTAACCATATAATTTACAGTAGACGTGAAGAAAGTGCTTTCCAAACAATGTATTTCTTAAAACTCATTTGTGACATCTTGCCTTCAGATCCAAGAACAGGTGTTTCTGGTGAACGTATAGACCATATGGAGGAAGATCTAAGAAGGCTTTCACAGGGTTTGGAAACTCTGAATGGTATGATTGCAGGCCTAGAAGAACGTCTTCGTGTCTCACTCCGTGAGGACACCACCAAGATGTTGACCACTTTGGTAGGTGGTCCCCCACATCAACCGGACTCTACAGTGGGCTTTGCTGTGATCCCCGATGGCTTACCAGACACTCCAGAAGGTGGTAAGACTTCCCCGGTTCTTGCTGAGCTGGTGGGAAGGGTGACAGAGGTCAAGGATGAGCTAAAGGTCAAGGGTCATATGCTTGATGAGATCCATGGCATGGTAATGGGCCATGATGGGCAGCTGAAGAGACTGATGGAAGTGCCATCTTGGGGATTTCAGAATTTAATGGAGAAGCTGTTGGATGAACGACTGGCTGGCATCCGGGCACAGATCCTGGATGGATTTGAAAGGAGGCTGAGTGGCCTGGAAAACCAATGCAATGAGAAGATTGGACAGGTGAGTCACAATGGTAGAGGTTCCATTTTAGGGTCTGGGACAGGTTTTTGACCTTGTGAGTTGTTTAGTGATCCCATAGTATTATTAAGCATAGTGTAAATTAAAATGTTTAGAAGTAGATGGAATCTTTTTTGAGAAGAATCAAATTAATTCATCTCACCATGAAAAGGAACCTTGAACCTTCTCAGAAAAGACAGACATGCCATTGTTTTCAGAAGGCTGACTGGAATCGTACCACAATTAATCCAGAGATTTGTCAACACCATAATAACAGTGTGCAGTGGTGGCCTGGGGCTAAAGGTTCTGGATCACTCATCTTAAGGTTGGGGGTTCAAGCCCCACTCCCAACAGGTTGTCACTGCCCCACCCCAGTGCAGCTAACTGGGTTATCAAAGTCCGGTTGTGTCTCTCACTGTCTATGGTGGAGGTTAATGTAAAAGAACCATTGCTGACTTTCGACAAGAGTAGCTGCAAGGCCGTCAGTGTGTTTCCATCCCGCGATAGCCTGGCGAGCTGTCCAGGGTGTACTCTGCCCTCACCCAGAGTTGGTTGGGATGGGCGCCAGCCTCCCCGTGACCCTAAATAGGATTAAGCGGTTACAGAAAACAAATGAACGGATAACAATGGCATTCAATCAACAAAAACATTTCAACATTCATTTCCTCAATGAGGCCTGAAAAGTACTGATTCGTACATTGTAACATCCGTCATGGTTATAGTCTGTTCACTGTGCATTTTATTCACGATTATATAACTGTTCACATCTGTAGTAGTGAATATCAATATATATACATATACTGTATACACACATAGCACAACTGTATATTTGTCCATATTTACTGATTGGAAGACACACTGTCAACAAGTTGCCCCTCCCAAATGCAGAAAACTGGGGTTATCAAAGGTTGGCTGTGTGTCTCACTATCTATGGTGAGAGACTATAAAAGAACCATTGCTAACTTTTGTCAGAAGTAGCTGCGTAGCCGCAAGCATGTTTCTGCCCTGTGATGTCCTGGCAAGCTGTCCAGGTGCGCCCACCCTTACCCACAGCTGGCTGAGAAGGGCGCCAGCTTTCCTGTGTTCCCAATCAGGATTAAACCATTCATAAAATGAATGAATGAATACATGTACTGTATATTAATCACATTTCATCTGTATATTGCTCTTCTGTAAATTAATGCTAATTTATTATCGTATCACATACTGCACATACTGTATACAGATGCTCCCCGACTTACGTTCATCCGGTTTTTTTTCGATTTTATGGTTTTGTTTTTTTTTCCAAAAAAGAGTCCAATTTTGAGTTTAGACATACCTACGTAGTACGCTGACGTAATGACGTAATGACACTAAACAACAGACTGAACGCGTCCTTCCTTCTTCCCAGTTCAGTTATATATATAACTGCATATATATATATATATATCTTTTATATAGCATGTTACCCTTGTGTTAAGACGTCGTCTCTGTGATCTTTGTGTTTACACTGTTTTGCGGACTTTTGTAACCCTAAGCAAAATGGTTGGTGATTTACATCAGTGCAGGTTGTGTTCTAAACGAGTTCAACGGCACCCTTGTGCACTTGAAAGACCGGAAGTCCGTATAACCAACAGCAAGTACACTACTTTCGCAAGTACACTACTTTCGGTATTGAGCGCCTCACATAGTGTAAGTGTTGATTGGCTATTTTAAGCTTCATGTAAAGTGACTCGGTATAAATAAGTGACTTATTTGAAATTAATGTTGATATTATTTGATATATTTGTATTTTACAATGTTATGTTTATAATAATTGATTTAAGGGGGTTTTATGAGATACGGTAATGGCATTTATGGATGTATAGTACAGTATGAGCGTCATACGTCACACGTCATACATCAAACGTCACTGTAACAACTTACGTTCACTTTCAACTTATGTTCGGCTGTCCGGAACCAATTAAAAACGTAAGTCGGGGAGCGTCTGTATATTGCACTCGATGCTCTTGGAATGTTTAATTAGATGCTAAACTGTATTCTGTTATTCTGTATTTATAAATGTGTAATGACAGAATCGCAATTTTTCAATAAGATTCGCATACAGTCATCATAGGCAACTTAAGAGTGAAGTACAGTGTGAACAGACATATCTTGACTTTATCAGAACATAAAGGAATATTTATTGCCGAGGTATTAGCTTAAAGGCGGCACTGTGGCGCAGTGGGTAGCACGTCTGCTTCACAACAAGAAGGTCCTGGGTTTGATTCCCAGACTCAGGGCATTTCTATGTGGAGTTTGCATGTTCGCCCCATGTTTACCTGCATCCCTCCAGGAACTCTGGTTTCTTCCAAACAGCAAAAAAAAAAAACACGCCCAGTAGGCTAATTGGCAACTCCAAACCACCCCTAGGTGTGTGCGTTTGTGTGTTGTGCTGCCTGGCCTGGAGAGTGTTCAGAGTGTACCCCACCCTCACCCAAAGTCGCCTGAAATGGGTACCAACCTCCACGCGACCCTTAATGAATCAAGGAATATTATTCTGATCATGTAACACGCGGCGCTGCATAGCACTGTCATTAACATCAGCCGTTCAATCTGGAATGAAGTGCTCCAGGTATTTAATTTTATTACCAGCACTTCCATAAGTACAGCATATATTTATCAGCTGTAGAAATCCTGCACTTCTATAGTTGGATCTCGGATATGTGTTTATGTTGTGACCACTCCAAGGCTCCGTTTCAGTCAGCTAAGTAACTTTTAGGTGTTTCCTTTGCTCAGGTTCAGAAGAATTGCCAGAAGGAATACCTGAATGGTCAGGAGCAGCTCCAGCAGTCTCTAGATGGTCGTGAGACGGGTCTGAGGAAGGAGCTGGTTGACCTTCAGACTCAGATCCAGGGTTTGACAGTGGTCCCCGGCTGCTGTGGTCAGATTAACGATCTCTCTCAGCGGACCTTGCTTCTCGAAGAGTCCGTTAAGAGCATGACAGAGTCTCAGGGACACCTACAGACAATATTCAATGAGCAGACAATCCACATGGAAGCAATGTTGGATACCCGCTTACGAGCTGTAGAAGGTCGCCTGAACACTACGGAACAGGACAAGGTGGAGCTAGATGCCTGGGGAGAAGGAATGGAATGCCCAGACGCATGTAAGAATCTTCTGGACAAGCAAATGAAAAGCCTGGAGGATCGTGTGACTGTGGCTGTAGAGGAACTGAGCAACGTCACATCTCCTGCGCTACTCGAAGGCCAAGTGGTGCCAGCATTAGGAACGGAGATCGAGAGCATTCGTAGACGTATGGAAGCGGGTTTGGATGGCGTCCAGAAGCAATTATCAGATCTTGAGCTTCTTTGCACGTCCTCTTGCTCTGTAGCACCCAGTCCCGATGCAGTACTAATCCAAACAGACATCGAAGACTGCAAAGAAATGGAGAAGAAGATTTCAGAGCGTCTGGACACACACACAGATATGTTAGACCGTCTGAATGGGACCTTGCAAGGACTCTTGGTGCAAATTGCTCAAGAGGACCAAGAAGGCTCGATACAAGGTGAGATCACACTCCTGAAGATTAACGTCAACTCTGTGAACCGCACCCTAAAGGGCTTGAGAGATTCTGTGCATCTGTTTACCAATAAAATGAGTCATGCGAACTCAACGTGGCAGGACCGACAGCAAACATTGGCCACGCAAGTGCATAGCATCGCTGAGCTTGTGGGCCAGCAGGGGGCGCTGCTTGGGGCCGGAGAGCGCAGACTGGTGCAGCTGAAAGGTGAGCTGCAAGCGTTGAGGAGGAGACTGTCAGGGGAGGTGCAGGGCTGCCGGGGAACCGCACTGGATGCCCATCGTGAAGTCATAGGAGTTGAAAGTCGGGTTGCTCAGGTGGAAGGCCAGTGTAGCAGCCTGGGAGAACTCGCTGATCAGTTGGAGAAAATCCGTGCAGAACTTGAGAGCCATTCAGAGAGCTACCTGGCACAGGTCAATGGAACCCTGGCGAGTCACACTCAGCAGCTTGTACAGCTCAAAGATGGACTCCAGGAGTGTGTAAACAAGACGGTCCAGTAGCCACTTGTACACAGAGACACTTGACGATCTGACTGTACAAACTGAGATGTTTCTTCTGGTTTTATAAAAAGGGCATTCTTTTCCTACTTCCTCTATCATGCAGATTTTGTCTTTGTTTTTGTCTTTTTTTTTACAGGATATATTGTTTCTAGCCAGTGTGTTAACTTATATAGAGAAAAAAAACTTGATCATGATGGTAATTATTGTAGTTTAACCCATCAATTTATAAACCACAGTTTTCCCTGGTGTAGCACGATATAATTCAACTGATTTGATAATCACTAAAATTAAAGGGACAGTATGTAACAGAGGGGGCTCTATCTCTACCAGAAAACAAACACATCAACACAAAACTTGTCATTAAGCTACAATGATTAATGGGGTTGTTGATTTTCAGAATCTTAGAATAAGCTGTTTTATATCTACACAGGGAGCGGGTCCCCTCTCACAAACGGCGCCATTTTGCACCACAATGTTTCTACAGTAGCCTAGAGCCACACAAACCTCAAGGGGTAGAATTTCAGGTGCAATCTGGTACCTCACCACTAGATGTCACTAGATACTGCTAAATCTGACACACTGTACCTGTTGAAAATTCTCGGGTTCTTGAATTTTCGGATCTTAATTTTAAAGAAATTGTTAGATGTATGGAATAATGTCTGATTTATAAGCTGCTTCACTTCATTAACTCTAATGTTTCTCTCACACATGTCTATTTTTAAATTAGTGTGAAAATTATGGTGCTAAACATAAAGTGAGAATTTTTCTATTTGAAATGTAATATTTCCTTATTAATTTGAAGTTTTTTTCTGTGAGATTGTAATTTTTTTCATTATTAAAAGTTTGTGCTGAGAACAAATAAGCACTTGATGTGGTTGCAGCATGGTTCGGCTACTTACAATAAAAAAGTGGCTTTTCTATTGTTAACCGCTAGGTGGCAGCAATAATAATGCAGGCGTGAGGGGTGAACACAAGCCAGTGTCTCTCCCAGACGCCGGTCCCAAGCCCAAATAAATGCAGAGGGTTGCGTCAGGAAGGCCATCCGGCCAAATAAAATATGCGAATCACTACAAAGAATGTCATACCGGATCGGTCGAGGCCCGGGTTAACAAGAACCGCCATCAGTGCTGTCAACCAACAGGGTGCTGGTGGAAATTGGACTACTGTTGGTCGAAGACGTTGAAGAAAGAGAGGTGGGAGGCGTGTCCGTAAGCAGAGAGGGGAGAGGAAAGGTATGAGTCTAGGACTGAAAGTAGGGACTTTGAATGTTGGAACTATGGCAGGAAAAGGTAGAGAGCTGGCTGACATGATGCAGAGGAGGAATGTGGACATACTGTGTGTTCAGGAGATCAGGTGGAAAGGTAGCAAGACTAGAAGCTTCGGAGCAGGGTTTAAGCTGTTTTTTCATGGTGTGGATGGGAAGAGAAATGGAGTCGGAGTCATCTTGAAGGAGGAGTTTGTCAGGAATGTTCTAGAAGTGAAAAGAGTGTCAGACAGAGTGATGAGTCTCAAGTTAGAAATTGAAGGTGTGATGTTCAATGTTGTTAGTCATTATACCCCACAGGCAGGATGTGAGCTAGAAGAGAAGGAGAGATTCTGGAGTGAGTTAGATGGAGTGATGTAGAGTACCCCCAGAGGTGAAAGAGTGGTCATTGGGACAGACGTCAATGGACATGCTGGTGCAGGAAACAGAGGGGACGAGGAAGTGATGGGCAGGTTTGGTATCAAGGACAGGAACACAGAAGGACAGATGTTGGTAGATTTTGCAAAAAGGATGGAAATGGCTGTGGTGAATACTTTCTTCCAGAAGAGACAGGAGCATAGGGTGACTTATAAAAGCGGAGGTAGGAACACACAGGTAGACGACATCTTGTCCAGGTGATGTAATTTGGAGGAAGTCAGTGACTGCAAAGTAGTAGTGGGTGAGAGTGTTGCCAAACAGCATAGGATGGTGGTGTGCAGGATGACGCTGATGGTGAGGAAGGTGAAGAAGGCTAAGGCAGAGCAGAAGACAAAGTGGTGGCAGCTGAAAAAGGAAGCATGTCATGTTGTCTTCAAGGAGGAGTTGAAACAGGCTTTGGGTGGTCAGGAAGTGCTTCCAGATGACTGGACAACTACAGCAAATGTGATCAGGGAGACAGGTAAGAGAGTACTTGGTGTGTCATCTGGAAGGAGACAAGATAAGGAGACTTGGTGGTGGAATGAGGAAGTGCAGGACAGAGAGGGACATGTATTGACTGATGACAGAATTGTGCTGGGAAGATGGAAAGAGTACTTTGAAGAGCTGATGAAAAAGGAAAATGAGAGAAAAAAGAGTAGAAAAGGTGACCATCGAGGAGCAGGAAGTAGCAAAGATTAGTAAGGGTGAAGTTAGGAGGACATTGAAGAGGATGAAGAATGGAAAGGCAGTTGGCCCTGATGACATACCGGTGGAGGTATGGAAGTGTCGAGGAGAGGTAGCAGTAGATTTCCTGACAAGAACATTCAACAAGGTCTTAGAGAGTGACAGGATTCCAGAGGAATGGAGGAGAAGTGTGCTGGTGCCCATTTTTAAGAACAAGGGAGACGTGCAGAGTTGTGGCAACTACAGGGGGATAAAGTTGATGAGCCATACGATGAAGTTATGGGAAAGAATAGTGGAAGCTAGACTCAGGGCAGAGGTCAGTATTTGTGAACAACAGTTTGGTTTCATACCAAGAAAGAGCACCACAGATGCAGTGTTTGCTTTGAGGATGTTAATAGAGAAATACAGAGAAGGTCAGACAGAGCTGCATTGTGCCTTTGTGGATCTGGAGAAAGCATATGACAGGGTGCCGAGAGAGGAACTGTGGTATTGTATGAGGAAGTCTGGAGTGGCAGAGAAGTATGTTAGAGTGGTGCAGGACATGTATGAGAGATGTAAGAGAGTGGTGAGGTGTGCTGTTGGTGTGACAGAAGAGTTCAAGGTGGATGTGGGACTGCATCAAGGGTCAGCTCTGAGCCTCTTCTTGTTTGCTATGGTGATGGACAGGCTGACAGACGAGGTTTCACAAGAATCTCCATGGACTATGATGTTTGCAGATGACATTGTTATCTGCAGTGAGAGAAGAGAACAAGTGGAGGAAAATCTAGAGAGGTGGAGATATGCCCTGGAAAGGAGAGGAATGAAGGTTAGCCTCAGTAAAACAGAATACATGTGTGTGAATGACAAGGACCCAAGAGGAACGGTGAGGTTACAGGGAGCAGAGATAAGGAAGGTGGAGGATTTTAAGTACTTAGGCTCAACAATCCAGAGAAGTGGAGAGTGTGGAAAAGAGGTGAAGAAGCATGTGCAGGCAGGTTGGAATGGTTGGAGAAAAGTGTCCGGTGTGATGTGTGATAGGAGGGTATCGGCAAGAATGAAAGGAAAAGTGTACAAGAAGGTGGTGAGGCCAGTGATGTTGTATGGTTTAGAAACAGTGGCCCAGGGGAAAAGACAGGAGGCTGAGCTGGAGATAGCAGAGATGAAAATGTTCAGTTTCTCTTTGGGAGTAACGAGGATGGATAGGATCAGGAATGAGCACATCAGAGGGACAGCACATGTAAGTCGTTTTGGAGACAAAGTCAGAGAAGCTAGATTGAGATGGTTTGAACATGTACAGAGATGGGATAGTGAGTATATTGGTAGTAGGATGCTGAGGTTGGAACTACCAGGCAGAAGGCCTAGAGGAAGACCAAAGAGACGATTCATGGATGTGGTGAAACAGGACATGAAGGTAGCTGGTATAAGAGAAGAGGTTGCAAAGGATAGGGTGAGATGGAGGCGGATGATTCGCTGTGAAAGGAAAAGAAGAAGAAGAAGAAGAAGAAGAAGAGGTGGCAGCAATAATATAATTTATTCATTAATTTTCTGAACGGCTTCAATGTGGCGCCCATCTAGAGGGTGGGGTACACCCTAGACAGCCTTGGCTCATCAGGCTTATCCCCGGTTTCTGTAGCATGAAGCGACCAGGAGTTCAACTTCTCCTGGATGGGACGCTAGTCCATCGCAGGTAACCTTCCCAGTATATTTTTACTGGTACCCATTTATACTGCTGGGTGAACAGAGCACACTTGTGGTTAAGACCTTGCCCAGAGGTCTTAGCACAGCGGGGGTCTAACTGGGACTCGAACACACACCCTCCCAATCATGAGTCTCAGTTAGACCCCCGCTATGCTAAGACCTCTGGGCAAGGTCTTAACCACAAGTGTGCTCTGTTCACCCAGCAGTCTTAGCACAGCGGGGGTCTAACTGGGACTCAAACACACACCCTCCCAATCATGAGTCCAGTACCCTAACCACTACACCACCAGCCCCACACTGCAGCAATAATACTAATAAAATATATATATATATTCTAGAACTTTATGATTATTATGGTAATACATGTATATTTTTATAGTAAGTAGTTTTATAGTTTTCTCCTTATTGTTTGTTTTGTTTTGAGGATAATTTCCTTTGTGTTTCTGTGGACATCACCTCATAGCTAAAAGGTTATGAGTTCAAATCTCAGGGTTGCCTGAGGCTTCTTGTGTGAAGTTCTGTGTGAATGTTCTCTCTGTGCTTACATCAGTTTCATGCAGGTACTTCAATTCCCTCCCTCTTCCCGATTTCACTCACTCATTCATTCATTTGCCAAACCACAGGAATGCAGGGAGGCTTCAGCCTATCTCAGCTAACTGCATTACACCCTGAACAGGAATTCTGTCTCATGCCTAATATTTGGGATGTGGAGGAGGGGTGCTTTCCTAGGCTTGTCAAATTGAGGAATTTTCTTCATTCCATACATTGGTTGAATTCCAATAACATGACGAGACACTGCTCGGTCACTGTGGAGGAATGAGAGCTGGAAAGTCCCTCATTTAAAAAAAAAGAAAAAGAAAAAAAAAGTAAATTTTACTTTTACTTCATTCGATTACATCTTCTGTCTTCGAGGATATAATTTCTGGCACATGAAATAAACAACAATCTTTCAATATTAATTTATTTCATTCATTTATTTTCTGAACTGCTTAATTCTAATTAGGTTCAAGGGTAGGCTGGCACCCGTCTCAGCCAACTCCGGGCGAAGGCAGAGTACACCCTGGACGGCTCGCCAGGCCAGTGAAGGGAAGAAACACGCTAACGGCTCTGCAGCTCCTCTTGTCGAAGGTCAGCAAAGGTTCTTTTACATGAACCTCCCATCATAGACAGTGAAAGACATGACCGGCCTTTGATAACCCAGTTGGTGCACTGGGGGACAGCAGTGACAACCGTTGACAGTGGGGCTTGAATCCCCCAACCTTGTTATAGGTAATCCAGCCCCTGTCCACTGGGCCACCACTGCCTATATATGATATATAAATAAATAATAAAGAATGTAATGATTATGAGTATGCAACACTAACACATGAAGTTATTCCTTCTGCTTTCAGGATATTATGTTAAGCCTGGAGTGTAGGCGTTGGACCCAGAGATGCAGGAGACCAAAAGAAGGTTCAAACGATTTATTAAACACTAGGAACTGTAAATCACGGGAATACTAAGTCAAAGGAACTGGTCGAGCACGAAGCAAGAACCAGAGGTCAAAGAGAAAGCCGAGGAGCGGAATAACGGGAAAACAATCTTCTGACATGGGAGAGAAGCGCGCCGCTCCCATTTATAGCTGGCTGCTTGCTGATTGCAGATTGGGACCAGGTGCACTCTGCTGGAACTCGCCTACCGGCAAACGCCACGCCCCTCACCAGCGCCTGCAATGATTAAAGAAGAGTTAATTCCGCCAGCCAGCACAGACCATAACAGTACCCCCCCTTAAGGGGCGCCACCTGGCGCCCGACCAGGCTTGTCCAGGAACTGGTGATAGAATTCGTCTAGTAAGTCTGGGTCCAGGATTTGGGAGCGGGAAATCCATGAACGCTCTTTGGGACCATACTCCTCACAGTCCACTAAGTACTGAAACCCTCGACCCCGCCTGCGTAAATCACGGATACGGTTGACTATGTATGCGGGATGACCATCAATCAGTCGGGGAGGAGGGGGTGGGGGGGGTCGGTGGGGTGGGTGGAGGGGACTTTCTACCACGGGCTTAATTAGGGAAACATGAAATACTGGATGTACCTTAAGTGAGGGTGGGAGTCTCAGTTGGACGGCACTGGGGTTTATAATTTTCTCTATTCCATAGGACCCAATGTATCTGGGAGACAGTTTTTTGGAGTCGACTTGCAGGGGCAGGTCCCGGAAGGAGAGCCACACTTGTTGCCCGACCGTGAAGGGAGGTGTCGGGGTTCGGTGACGATCGACAATCCTCCGGTTTTGGGCCACTGTTCGTTCCAGGGCAGCCCGGGCTTCTTTCCAGACCCGGCATGCTCTGTGAAACTGTGCCTGGACCAATGGGACGGCTACTTTGACCTCCTGGCTGGGAAACAGGGGGGCTGGAACCCATTAATCACCATGAAGGGGGACATCCCAGTGGCCGTACAGACCAGAGAATTGTGTACGTATTCAACCCATGGGAGATGTGTGGCCCAGGAGGCTGGGAGGCGGGGGGCGACACAGCGCAGGGAGGATCCGAGGCTTTGATTCGCGTGGAGGAGACTTGTGGGTGCATGGTGGGAGGACTTGCTCCGGGCACAGGTGGCACAAGCTCCAACAAACTCCCTGGTGTCAGCTGCCATCGTCGGCCACCAGAAGCGTTGTCGGAGCAGGAAGAGAGTTCGGTGGGCTCCGGGGTGGCAGGCTAATTTTGAGGAGTGAGTCCACTGGAGTGCTGGAGTTCTGGCCGTCGGGGGAACATATAGTTGACCTTGGGGGCACTCGACGGGCTCCGGTTCCCCCTGATGGGCATCCCGGACTAGCCATTCTACCTCCGATTTGGCTGCTCCAAGTATACAGGAGGAGGGTAAGATGGTCTCCATGGTAGTGTCTTCACCCGAGGAGAACTGTCTGGAGAGAGCGTCTGGCTTTGTATTCCAGGAGCCGGGTCAGTATGTCAGTGTGAAGTTGAACCTCCCTAAGTAGAGTGACCATCGTGCCTGACGGGAGTTCAACCTCTTGGCTGTACGGAGGTAGGATAGGTTTTATGGTTGGTCCACACCATGAAGGGGTGGGCTGCCTTTTCCAGCCATTGCCTCCACTCCTGAAGCGCCAAGACCACTGCCAGCAGCTCGCGACTCCCAAAATTGTAATTCTGTTCTGCCGAGGACAAGCGATGGGAGAAGAAGGTGCATGGGTGTAGCTTCTGGTCTGTGGGAGACCATTGGGAGAGGACCGCCCCCACCCCTGAGTCTGAGATGTCGACTTCCACCACAAACTGCAGCAAGGGGTCCAGGTGGATAAGTACGGGCACGTGGACGAATTTTGCCTGCAGCCTGTCAAATGCCGCCTGAGCACTTGGGGACCACTTTAACGGGGTCTTGGGTGATGTCAACTGTGTGAGGGGGGCTGCTAGATGGCTGTAGTCCCGCACAAACCGGCGATAGAAGTTTGCAAACCTCAGGAACCTCTGCAGCTGTTTCCAGGTCCCTGGAGTCAGCCACTCTGCCACTGCCTTCACCTTCGCCGGATAGGATCCTATCTGCCCCTTCTCCACGATGAACCCCAGGAAAGAGACTGAGGGGACATGAAACTCGCATTTTTCTGCTTTAAGGAACAATCTGTTCTCCAGGAGCCTCTCTAGTACCATTATCACGTGGCGGAGATGTTCGTCTTGGTCTCTAGAGAAGATCAGAATGTCGTCCAGGTATACGAACACAAAGCGGTTCAGCATGTCCCTAAGCACATCATTGACCAGAGCTTGGAAAACCACCGGGGCATTGGTTAGTCCAAATGGCATGACCAGGTATTCGAAGTGCCCCAGGGCGTGTTGAAAGCCATCTTCCACTTGCCCCCCTCCCGAATTCGGACTAAGTGGTAGGCATTTCTGAGGTCCAGAGGTGATGAGGAGGTAAGGAGCGAGCCCGGTCCTTGCTGAAAACCTCTTGCAGGTTGTGATATTCTTTGGGCACGCCGGCTAAGTCCAGATCCTCCAGGTCGACCGGGGTTTGTGAAGCTTGGGAGGGTACAGCCGCCATTAGGCAGTGTTGCAGACAGTAGTCACTCCAGCTCCATATGGTGAGGGTGCGCCAGTCAATGTGGGGATTGTGAGTCTGCAACCATGGCCACCCCAACTATAGGGGAGAGAGAGAGAGGCAGAGAGAACAAACAGTTCCAAATATTCCTGGTGTTTACCGGACAACGTGAGGTTCACTGGCTTGGTCTTGTGCGTGACGCAAGGTTTGAGTTGGCCATCTATGGCCACTACCTCCTTGGGGGGGGGTCTCGAGTTCATACACGGGCAGGTCGTGGAGCTCAACCATCCCCGGATCGATAAAGTTAGCTTCAGCGCCTGAGTCAATAAATACGTGTACAGGATGAGAGTGTTGTGTGGAGAGAGAGAGGGAGAGAGAGAGAGAGACAAGGGAGAGAGAGAAAAAGAGATGGATTAAGAGAGGCAGAGCGAGAGACAGAGAGAGAGAGAGAGAGAGCAGGAGATGGATTAAGAGCGACAGAGAGAGACAGAGAGACAGAATGAGAGTGACAAAGAGAGAGAGATAGAGAGAGAAAGAATGAGAAAGACAGAGAATGAGAGCAAGAATGAGAGCATGAGAGATAGAGCAGGAGATGAATTAAGAGGGACAGAAAGCGAGAGAGATGGAGAGAATGCATGCGAGAGAAGACGGTGTGTTGGAGGGAAAGAGACGGAGAGTGTGAGACGGAATGGGAGGAGGATGGAGAGGTGGACAGAGGAAAATTTCGATGGAGGGTGATCACTCTAAGTGATTGGTAAAAGGAATTGAGATGCTGATGATATGGAATTTCCACCCCATTTTTTGCCTAATTCAGTCGTATCCAAGTCCCACCAATCAGGTACCACCTTCTCTATAACACGACCACCTCTGAGCAGGGACGGGCAAAAGCATGCACAAGCCCATTCTGTAACATGCAATGCTAGCCGCTCACCATTTTCCGAACTGCGAACTAACACACTCGGAAGGAAAGCGGTTTCCGCCCCCTCATACAAATGAGCTCACAGCCGCTCATTATTGGCTGGTGATCGCTGTAAGTAACAGGGAAGTAAGCGTACATCGTCCCTGCCTCCCATGAGAGCCCGACCAATCATCTCCTATGGACAGCTGTGGCATTAAATCACATTTGAACTTGTGATCTCCGGGTTAACAGTCTCACACCTTGTCGATATGGCACTCGGGGCCCACACGGTCTATCGAATGGTATGACTGGCTACGTGTGGTGCCCTGTAATGGAACGGCAAATGTTATGGTCTGTGTTTTTAGGGGATTTTGAATTTGGTGGCTCTCTTCTCTAAGCAATGCAGGCTCCGGCTGAGGGGTGTGGCTGACCTACTCGGGCTGATTGCAGTAGTGCACACCTGATTCCACTCCTCTCATCCACTCACCTCTGGGCCAGATTATCCCACATCGCACATCGATACCCCATGTGTCTCTCTGGCGGCTGGTTATAGTTGTGCTCAGCCAGCGTTCCGCGTCATCGTCTCCAGTGTTTGTTGTTTTGTTTATTTTTCCTCTGGCACTACAGTATCAGTGTTTTGTGTTGTCTCCTGTTTACAGTATTTTCCCTTGAGAAAAATAAATCGTTCTTGTTGCACTGTAAAGTAGGCCCCTGTTTTTCGTGATTGTTCGGTTCCCGCCCTGCCCACAGATCATGAAAATCCGCGAGTTATTGATACGGTTTTAAAACCCTATGTATGATATTCCATGCGCTAAAATATGGTTGTTAAACACATTCTTGCCAGTCTTACTCATTAATACAGTAATAATGCAGTAAAATGTAGTAATGATGAAGAAAAAATGTTTTAATTTTGTACTGTGATAATATTTATGAATAAATAAAGCGCTTGGGCTCCTTACCAGAAGCTAGAGAACATGCAGGGCGTTTAAGCGACATCTTCTTTTTCTTCTCTTATTATTATTCTTTTCCTTTCGGCTTTTCCCTTCAGGGGTTGCCACAGCGAATCATTTGCCTCCATCTCACCCTATCCTCTGCATCTTCTTCTCTTACACCAACAACCTTCATGTCCTCCTTCACCACATCCATAAATCTTCGCTTTGGTCTTCCTCGAGGCCTTCTGCCCTGAAGTTCCAATCTCAGCATCCTACTACCAATATACTCACTATCCCTCCACTGTACCTGTCCAAACCATCTCAATTTGGCTCCTCTGACTTTGTCTCCAAAACATCTTACATGTGCTGTCCCTCTGATGTGCTCGTTCCTGATCCTTTCCATCCTCGTTACTCCCAAAGAGAACCTCAACATTTCCATCTCTGCTACCTCCAGCTCTGCTTCCTATCTTTTCCTCAGTGCCACTGTTTCTAAACCAAATAACATCGCTGGCCTCAACACCGTCTTGAACACTTTGCCTTTCATTCTTGCCGATACCCTCCTATCACACATCACACCAGACACTTTTCTCCAACCATTCCAACCTGCCTGCACACGCTTCTTCACCTCTTTTCCACACTCTCCATTGCTCTGGATTGTTGAGCCTAAGTACTTAAAATCCTCCACCTTCTTTATCTCTGGCCCTGTAACCTCACCGTTCCTCTTGGGTCCTTGTCATTCACACACATGTATTCTGTTTTACTGAGGCTAACTTTCATTCCCCTCCTTTCCAGGGCATACCTCCACCTCTCTAGATGTTCCTCCACTTGTTCTCTGCTCTCACTACAGATCACAATGTCATCTGCAAACATCATAGTCCATGGAGATTCTTGTTTAACCTCATCTGTCAGCCTGTTCATCACCATAGCAAACAAGAAGGGGCTCAGAGCTGACCCTTGATGCAGTCCCACCTCCACCTTGAACTCTTCTGTCACACCAACAGCACACCTCACCACTGTCTTACATCTCTCATACATGTCCTGCACCACTCTAACATACTTCTCTGCTATTCCAGACTTCCTCATACAATACCACAGTTCCTCTCTCGGCACCCTGTCATATGCTTTCTCCAGATCCACAAAGGCACAATCCAGCTCCCTGTGACCTTCTCTGTACTTCTCTGTTAACATCCTCAAAGCAAACACTGCATCTGTGGTGCTCTTTCTTGGTATGAAACCAAACTGTTGTTCACAAATACTGACCTCTGCCCTGAGTCTAGCTTCCACTATTCTTTCCCATAACTTCATCGTATGGCTCATCAGCTTTATCCCTCTGTAGTTGACACAATTCTGCACGTCTCCCTTGATCTTAAAAATGGGCTCAAGCACACTTCTCCATTCCTCTGGCATCCTCTCACTCTCTAAGACCTTGTTGAATGTTCTCGTCAGAAAATCTTCCGCTACCTCTCCTAGACACTTCCATACTTCCACTGGTATGTCATCAGGACCAACTGCCTTTCCATTCTTTATTAGAGTGGTATCATAGGGCTTAAATAATCATTAAAAACACATGAAAAAACATGAATTAACAATTCAAGCAATCATGTTGATGACATGTATGCGAAGGAGGAAAAAAAACAGGTGTACACATCATCTGCAACCAATCAGCAAGAGGGAGAAACAAAAGCTCTCAGCCATTAGCTAAATTTGAATCACGTGCAAGTAGCTTCCGGGTTTGCCGCTAATCCACAAGTATAATAATAATAATAATAATAATAATAATATAGTAAAATGTAGTAATGATTAAGTAAAAACTTTTTAATTTTGTCCTGTGATAATATTTATGAATAAATAAAGCACTTAGGCTACAGAAGCTAGAGAAGATGCAGGGCGTTTGAGTGACATCATAGAGCTTAAATCATCATTAAATAATTTTAAATCATAAAAAAATTACTTCTCAATTCAAGCAATCGCGTTGATATCTTGTGCACGAAGGAGAAAAAAAGACGTGTACACATCATCTGCAACCAATCAGTAGGAGGAAGAAACAAAACCTCTCAGCCATTGGCTAAATTTGAATTACGTGCCAGTTCCGGCTTTGTCACCAATCTGCGAGTATTGGGGGGCACCTCCGCCTCCTGCATTTCTGGGGCCGACCGAGAGACTGAACGTAACAGGCGAGCTCTTTGGGTGTACCTGCTTTCTCCCAGACTCGGCTGAGATAGGCTCCAGCCTTCAAGTAACATTAATAAGATAAAAACCTACAACAAATGACTGAATGAATAAATAAATAAATAAATATCACTGGAATGTAGTGTAAATGTCTCTTTTATTTTGGGATTTTTGTTGGAACAACAATCATAATTAAAAATTCTTTCATCATACACGTCATGATCTGAACCCCAGACATGAAACAGACATTTACGTGTGACACATGGCTTGAGATGAAAGACATTTATTCATCTCTTAAACGTCACAACACAGATTTATTACTTTATTTATTTTAAACATGAACATACAAATGATTTATTCAGATTTAAATAAATACACTGAATATGAAGTGCCGTCGCACGGCCTTCTGGGCAATAAAGAGAATTTTATTTATTCATTTTTTTTAACAGGTAAATACGAGTATGTAATGATTTTGTTGTTGTTGTCGTTCTTGTTGTTGTTGTTGTTGTTTGTGATGTAATGCAAGAACACCAAAAATGCTAAAATCAACCTTTTTTTCAAACAATCGTAATTTTGAGTTTTTATTTAATTTAATTTTTGTTCAGAGATCTTTCATCTTTTATAATAACAACTTTCTATTTATTAAAGGTTCTTTCTTTTTAAACAGTTCAAACCAAAGCATGGTCTGTATATACACGTGGACATTCATACATATGTACATAGATATGTCTTTTATTTTAAATATATCTGACTATAAAAATAAAAAATTAAAAATAAATGTATAATTAAAAACAATAAACAAAGTAAATTTTTTAAGGCTGTTTTTGTTTATTTCCCCTTCGAGGACGGGGAGGTCCAAACCCCTCCCACAATCCCGTCATACGGAATGGATCAGAATGAATACGCTAATATTTATCGCGGCTGAACGGAGATCGCTGTTGATGAGGGTCATCTGTTACCCCAAAGCGTTAAAGTAAAAAATAAAAAAAATAATAAAAAAAGATAAACAGTAAATCCGTCGGTCAATAGCGCTGTGTTCATACTAGCGAGCGACAAAGTGAAATCTTATATATAACTTCAAATTTCTTACAGTCACAAATCCCAACACTTTCTGTGGAGCGTGTGGTCCGACGTTCCTTCAGTTCCTTCCTGAAGAACCACCCGTTCATCTTATCCTGTCTGTTGCAGTTCATCCCGTCACGCTGTGATTGGAATGAAGGAGCGGAGATCGTCTGTGTCGCCACTGAGTGACTGTAGCTAATCCAGTTCACACGCTTTGCTAACCTGATCCAACCAGGATGGATGAAGCGGGAAATATAACGCACTCGGATGTTTGTCCGGGCGTCGGCGTGAACTCATCACAGAAGAACCGGAACGTTACATTTACGTTATTCAGGTTAATTTTATACTGTATCTCTTTATCTTATAAACAACGTACGACGGACCAAGAGAATAACCACAGAGACGCGCTACAGAGGGTTTGATCATTTTTAAAAATCGTCTATCCATCCATCTATCCATCCGTCTATCTTTCTCTCTAACGTTAATCATCATGTGGCATGAGGAATTTGTCGCCCGTTAGTATTACTTTCAGTCAGAAGCTCTGTCTGAGACGCAGGTTTTAATCACTATAATTAAAGACCCCCATCTTGACGAGATTGAACAGTTTCCATCAGACGCTGAGAGCAGAGGGGACACGCCCACTGTGACGCACCGCCTTCAATCTGTATCGCTCATTATATGATTGACGTGGGACTGACAGAGATTAAAATAGCAGCTGCACAATACTCCGCCTCAATGAGGTCAGCACCATAAAAATCAACTAGAACTCTCATTCCACTCATTCTGTCTCTCTCTCTCTCATTTCGTCTCTCTCTCTCTCGCTCTCATTTCGTTTGTCTCTCTCTTTCTCATTCCACTCATTCCGTCTTTCGCTCTCATGTCATCTCTCTCTCTCACGCTCTCCCTCTATCTCTCGCTCTCTCTCATTTCGTCTCTCTCCCTCTCTCTATCTCTCTCTCTCTCTCTCATTCCGTCTCTCTCTCGCTCTCATTCCACTCATTCCATCTCTCTCTCTCTCTCTCTCTCTCTCTTATTCCGTCTCTCTCACTCTCTTTCTCCCTCTCTCTCATTCCATCTCCATCTCAATCATTCTCTCTCAGTCTCTCTCTCTCTCTCTCTCTCTCATTCCGGTCATTCTGTCTCCCTCTCTCTGTCTGTCTCTCTGTCTCCCTCTCTCTCAGCAGTGTCCTCATATGAAAACAGTTCTTGATTCGGTAATTTTATTTTCTGAATATTCAACACATTACGTGTCAGTTTTCAGTGCTTTTCTTTTTAAATATCACAGCTCAACCTTTTTTTTTTTTTGTTTTGTGTTTTAAATCTCGCTTCGTGTGTGTTTCACTGAGCGTGACTACAAACTTAGGATAAAAAAATTAACCACAAGATAAAATGTTCATAATGAATTAAATACAAGAGGACCAGCCTCTGGTACATGAACACACACACACACACACACACACACACACACACACACAAAATTAAATCACATAATGTCATCATGTAGTGATAGTCACATGGCTCCAGAAAATGATGGTGTGTGTGTGAGAGAGACAGGGGTGTGGCGGGTGTGTGTGTGTGTGGGGGGGGGGTCAGCCTAGCTTAAGGAATTAGTAAAAATGGCTCCCAATTCTAGCCACAGTTAGTATGGAGGTAGCTAGAGGTACCACACACACACACACACACACACACACGCACACACACACACACACACAAATGCACAGAATGTAAACAAACTGTAAAGTGTGTTAGCGGCACAGCGAAGCCGTAGTTTTAAAACAGGCATAAATCATAAACATCACCATCATGGTGTAAACATCGCTTTAAAAACATTAAGATACTTTTTTGTTTTTGTTTTGGGGCGAATGAAAACTAGCATTCCTTAAATAGCTAGTTATCATGTAGACATTACGAGCAAAAACTAAAATTCATTCAGCAAACAAGGTCATCAAATTTCACAAGTGTTTTGCATAGCTCTCTTCCGTCTTTCACACACACACACACACACACACACACACACACACATATACAAAGCTAATGCATGCTACGTATGCACATTTACATTTACTGTATGTAAATATAGCTTCACAAGAGATGTACTGCGAGTTGTCTGAGTGCGCTAACATTAGCGAGCAAGTGTATATCAAGCAGGAGGTTTGCAGAAGCATCAACAGCTTTGTCTCTTTTCCAAGGTGCACACCAGCATAATCCTTAACTTTCCTCTACACATTTTTTTAAAATCCGTGCTAACACTGTGCGTCATGTTTGGACGTGTGTATTGCTCCACCACACAAACCTCAAACAAACGAGTTTGATCAGTCATCATACAATTCTTTGGCTGTCAGGCAGTGTGGGATTATCATATGAGGCAAGGGGTCATGCGAGGAGCGGACGCGCGCACACACACACACACACACACACACACACACACACACACACACACACACACATCTGATACATTTTTGTACTGCGTTGCTATCAGTGCATTTGTGTTACTCCGGCAATAAAGCACAGAATCCAGCTGTGCGTCAATTTTATCCAAAAGGAATGAGGTGTTCTCCTGTAATGGCAGCGAGCTTGTGGCCAGCTTGCAAACTAGCTTGCTGGCTAACTCATTCCCGTTGTAAACACATAGACTCCACTGGTATCCGCTGGGGCGGGGAGGGCACGTCTGGAGGCATTTCTAAAGATGGGCGTGGTCAGAGTGGAAAAAAATATGACATGGTAGAAAATAAAAATTTTCAAAAGATGAGAAAATAGTTCATGGATGTTGTTTTTTATCCCGTTAATTTCGTGATGAGATAATGATATGATGATATAAACAAGAAATGTGGGGAATATCTCTATTTAAAAAGAAAAACTGGAAATGAAATGCGGTGACTTCCAAAAGCAGTGAGAAGGCGAGAAGTGGAATTAACAACGAGTCCTGAAAGGCATTCTGGACGTTTCTAGGGTAGCTGTGAGGAGGTCGGATCTGGAGTCAGAGATCCAGAGAGGGAGTCGTTAATAATCGTTGATGGGGGCGAGGTCTCGAGTTAACGTGACGGAGATGTTAGTGTAGAGACTCCTTCGGGACACCAGGGGGGAGTATTTCAGGTTGTTCAGACCATCCAGTCTCTGTCGTTCCTTAGAGTGGCGAAGTAACTTATACCTGATATAATAAAATAAAAAGATGTAATTTAAATACATATAAACATATATATATATATATATATATATATATATATATATACACACACACACACACATACAGTGGTACCTTGAATTACGAGGGTCTTTTATAATGAATTTTCCATGATACAAGCTTTAAGCCCACCAAAAATCTGCATCATCCAACCAGCAAAATTTTGATTTACGAGCCCTGAGGGGAAATGGCTTTTCCAGGCCAATTAGCCTCGTATTCTTCCACGTGTATTCCTCTGCACTCTGAGAATGCCTTGTGCAGTGCTTCTCAATTATTTTTTGTGATGCCCTCTATTGGAACCCCCCCCCAGCGGCCTGTGCATAACTATAAATAGTGTTTACTGCACTTCATATCTTTTGCTCGGTGCTTTTCCCTACACCATATGGAACACAATGAGAGCACCACTGCCACCTACTGTACAGGAGCACAATCACACTTAATTCTAGTGCAGTATGGCACAAAAGTATGCTCCCCAGGGTCATATGCACCCCCCTGGCATCACACTCCTATTTGAGAAGCACTTGTGGGAGCTCACCATGAGCCTTTCCTCGTTGGCATTTGTAGCATGCACACAAACAAAATTCTCCTCCTCCTTCTCTGTTACGCACCACCTCATGCCTGCCCAAGTGACATCTTCGTGCCAACGTGACATCTTTGCCGCAGTCGATGATCAGAAGGGTTAGTCAACTTATTGTTTATTCTTGTTTTATTATTATTTATGATTAATTGTTATTAATGTTAATGTACATGTATTATTATTATGAAATATTTATTGTTTTACATGTTTATTTTTAATATATTAGGTGAAATATACATGCTTGTGTCAGGTTATATGAGAGTTTGGGAGGCGGTGGAATGGATTAATTGGTAGTTTACTTATTTGTGCTTGAGACAAAGCGCAGGTTATACGAACTTCCGGTCTTTCAAGTGAGCAAGGGCGCCGTTGAATGCTGGTTTAGTACTCAGCCTGCACTGATGTGAATCACCAGCAGAGCGGACAGCTCTCTTTCTTTTCTGGATTCGGGTTTTCATTAATTTTACAACTCACTTTGCTTAACTGAGTATGCATAGTACATTGCGCTGATCCGAGCAGATAGTTAATTCATCTCTGTCTATGAGACTTGCATCCTTGCTAGTAGGCTTATGCTTCTGACCAACCACATTTGCTTAGGGTTACAAAAGTCTGCAAAAACAGTGTAAACACAAATATCACAGAGACGACGTCTTAACACAAGGGTAACACGCTATATAACTGATTATTTATATATATATATATATATATATATATATATATAATGCAGCCATGAGGTGGGGGGGCACTAACCAGTGTCTCTCCCCCTCATGCCGGTCCCAAGCCCGGAGAAATGCAGAGGGTTGTGTCAGGAAGGGCATCCGACGTAAAACCAATGCCAATTATTGATGATGCAAATCAAAAGTATTACCTCCATACCGGATCGGTCGAGGCCCGGGTTACCAGCGACCGCCATCAGTGCTGTCAATCAACAGGGTGCTGATGGAAATTGGACTACTGTTGGTCGAAGACGTCGAAGAAGGAGAGGTGGGAGGCGTGTCCGTGAGGCAGAGAGAGAAGAGGAAAGGCATGAGTCTAGGACTGAGAGTGGGGACTTTGAATGTTGGAACTATGCACAGAAAAGGTAGAGAGCTGGTTGACATGATGCAGAGGAGGAAGGTGGACATACTGTGTGTTCAGGAGACCAGGTGGAAAGGTAGCAAAGCTAAAAGCTTAGGAGCAGGGTTTAAGCTATTTTATCACGGTGTGGATGGGAAGAGAAATGGAGTCGGAGTCATCTTGAAGGAGGAGTTTGTCAGGAATGTTCTAAAAGTGAAAAGAGTGTCAGACAGAGTGATGAATCTCAAGTTAGAAATTGAAGGTGTAATGCTCAATGTTGTTAGTGCTTATGCCCCACAGGCAGGATGTGAGCTAGAAGAGAAGGAGAGATTCTGGAGTGACTTAGATGAAGTGATGCAGAGTACCATCAGAGGTGAAAGAGTGGTCATTGGTGCAGACTTCAATGGACATGTTGGTGCAGGCAACAGAGGGGACGAGGAAGTGATGGGCAGGTTTGGTATCCAGGACAGGAACACAGAAGGACAGATGTTGATAGATTTTGCAAAAAGGATGGAAATGGCTGTGGTGAATACTTTTTTTGAGAAGAAACAGGAGCATAGGGTGACTTATAAAAGCGGAGGTAGGCGCACACAGGTAGACTACATCTTGTGTAGGCGATGTAATTTGAAGGAAGTCAGTGACTGCAAAGTCATCGTGGGTGAGAGTGTTGCCAAACAGCATAGGATGGTGGTGTGCAGGATGACTCTGATGGTGAGAAAGGTGAAAAAGGCAAAGGCAGAGCAGAAGACAAAGTGGTGGAAGCTGAAAAAGGAAGAGTGTCGTGTTGTCTTCAAGGAGGAGTTGAAACAGGCTTTGGGTGGCCAGGAAGTGCTTCCAAATGACTGGACAACCACAGCAAATGTGATCAGGGACACAGGTAGGAGAGTACTTGGTGTGTCCTCTGGAAGGAAAGTAGATAAGGAGACTTGGTGGTGGAATGAGGAAGTGCAGGAGTGTGTACAAAGGAAAAGGTTAGCCAAGAAGAAGTGGGACATTGAGAGGACCGAAGAGAGTAAACAGGAGTACAGGGAGACACAGCGTAAGGCGAAAGTAGCAGTGGCTAAGGCCAAACAGAGGGCGTGTGATGACTTGTATGATAGGTTGGATAGTAAAGAGGGAGAAAATGATCTATACAGGTTGGCACAGCAGAGAAATAGAGATGGGAAGGACGTGCAGCAAGTTAGATTGATAAAGGACAGAGAGGGAACTGTATTGACTAATGACAGAAGTGTGCTGGGAAGATGGAAAGAGTACTTTGAAGAGCTGATGAATGAGGAAAATGAGAGAGAAAAAGAGTAGAAGAGGTAACCATTGAGGAGCAGGATGTAGCAAAGATCAGTAAGGGTGAAGTGAGAAGGGCATTGAAGAGGATGAAGAATGGAAAGGCAGTTGGTCCTGATGATATACCTGTGGAGGTATGGAAGTGTCTAGGAGAGGTAGCAGTAGATTTTCTGACAAGAACATTCAACAAGGTACTAGAGAGTGAGCAGATGCCGGAGGAGTGGAGGAGAAGTGTGCTGGTGCCCATTTTTAAGAACAAGGGAGACGTGCAGAGTTGCAGCAACTACAGAGGGATAAAGTTGATGAGCCATACGATGAAGTTATGGGAAAGAATAGTGGAAGCTAGACTAAGGGCAGAGGTCAGCATTTGTGAACAACAGTTTGGTTTCATGCCAAGAAAGAGCACCACAGATGCAATGTTTGCCTTGAGGATGTTAATAGAGAAGTACAGAGAAGGTCAGAGGGAGCTACATTGTGCCTTTGTGGATCTGGAAAAAGCATATGACAGGGTGCTAAGAGAAGAACTGTGGTATTGCATGAGGAAGTCTGGAGTGGCAGAGAAGTATGTTAGAGTGGTGCAGGACATGTATGAGAGATGTAAGACAGTGGTGAGGTGTGCTGTCGGTGTGACCGACGAATTCAAGGTGGAGGTGGGACTGCATCAAGGGTCAGCTCTGAGCCCCTTCTTGTTTGCTATGGTGATGGACAGGCTGACAGACAAGGTGAGACAAGAATCTCCATGGACTATGATGTTTGCAGATGACATCGTGATCTGTAGTGAGAGCAGAGAACAAGTGCAGGAAAATCTAGAGAGGTGGAGGTATGCCCTGGAAAGGAGAGGAATGAAGGTTAGCCTCAGAAAATCAGAATACATGTGTGTGAATGAGAAGGACCCAGGAGGAACGGTGATGTTACAGGGAGCGGAGATAATGAAGGTGGAGGATTTTAAGTACTTAGGCTCAACAATCCAGAGCAATGGAGAGTGTGGAAAAGAGGTGAAGAAGCGTGTGCAGGCAGGCTGGAATGGTTGGAGAAAAGTATCCGGTGTGATGTGCGATAGGAGAGTGTCAGCAAGAATGAAGGGAAAAGTGTACAAGATGGTGGTGAGGCCAGCGATGTTGTATGGCTTGAAACAGTGGCGCTGAGGAAAAGGCAGGAGGCAGAGCTGGAGGTAGCGGAGATGAAAATGTTGAGGTTCTCCTGGGAGTAACGAGGATGGATAGGATCAGAAATGAGTATATCAGAGGGACAGCCCACGTAAGATGTTTTGGAGACAAAGTCAGAGAGGCTAGATTGAGATGGTTTGGACATGTACAGAGGAGGGATAGTGAGTATATTGGCAGTAGGATGCTGAGGTTGGAACTACCAGGCAAAAGGCCTCGAGGAAGACCGAAGAAGAGATTTATGGATGTGGTGAAGGAAGACATGAAGGTCGTTGGAGTCAGAAAAGAAGATGCGGAGGACAGGGTGAGGTGGAGGCGGATGATTTGCTATGGCGACCCCTGAAGGGAGCAGCCGAAAGTAAAAGAAGATATATATATATATATATATATATATATATATATATATATATAAAACTGAACTGGGAAGAAGGACGGGCACGTTCAGTCTGTCACTTGTAAACAATGGACGCAGCGTCATTACGTCATTGCGTCATTGTGTCATTACATCAGCATACTACGTAGGTACGTAAATTTCTTTTTTTGAAAAAAAAAAAACCCCATAAAATTAAAAAAAACAACAACATAAAAAGGATGGACGTAAGTTGGGGGGCGTCTGTATATATAAACATATTCTTCATGGTTTTCCCCAGAATCAATAATCCAGCACCAACCACCACTGACTCCATTACCCCGCCCTCCTTACAAATATGTCAATATCTCAGCATCTCAAATTTCACCCTATTATGCTGCTCACATAATTAATAATTAATAGCTATTGATTGATTATCTTGTGTTTTTGACCTAATTTGTTTGTTTTAAATATCTTTAAGCAGTAAATCAAGTTTAGATTCAATAAAACTTTAAAAATAGACATCTATTAAAAAAAGCAGAAAAGAATGAGTGATGTAAAGCTTTAAAAAGCACCGTCTGTAAATACGAGAAACTTATAAGATTAATTATTTTTTAATTTATTATTTATTGAGGTATTAATACTTATAGCTGTATTGCAGAGGAGACTTGGAGGTTATAGTATAGGGGTTAATGATCTGAAGGTCAGGGGTTCAAGTCCATGTACGACCAGGCTGCCCCAGTTGGGCCCCTGAGTGCAGCCCTGCACTTTCAAATGCTCATTGCATAAAAATGTTAATGTAGGTTGTTCTGGGTTTCGTCCATACGCTGAAAATATAATCACTTTAATTTAATACGAGTTAAATAAGGTCAGCTTAATTAAGAACAATTGAATATTCCTATTATTTTAAATTATGGTAATTCATTATTAAATCATTGGGTAAACTAATTATTAATTCAGTAATAAATACAACAATTAATTAATTAGTCAGTAAATTGCTTAATTTAATTAATTATTTACGGTAATACCAACAAATTTTTATTTAAATAAATTCTTATTATGAATTTATAACAACAAATAATATTTGTAAATAATAAACAGCGAACCCTCAGTGAGCGGATCCTGATTTTAATTATTTCAGTTTTAACTTTTTCAGGATCCTGATGATTCACTTCAGCAGTTTATTATTTTTAATATGATTGAATTTTTTTTGGAACCAGCTTGGACCCTTTACCCAATCATCTTGTTTTCCAAAAGAATTCTGGAACGATCCAGACCTGACGGGTTAAATCCAGCACGACTGTCACATGAGAAAGTTTACACATCATTTTTAAATGGAAAAACCTTTATTTTAAAGATTACACAAACAACACGAATTCCATGAAGTGTGAACCAAAAACACGAGGGAAGATCAAACAGACTGAAATCCCCATACGGCCCCTGTAGGCGTGTTTTTATTATTATTATTATTATTATTATTATTATTATTATTATTATTATTATTATAAACCTTTCAGTTTCCACTGAGGGATAAACAGGATCCTACAATCTGTTCTGCCTTACCAACATTTAGTGTATAATTAATATGTATTATACACCCAAAAATAATAATAATAATAATAATAATAATAATAATAATAATAAAAACAATGTGGAAGCAATTTAAAATGAATATATATATATATATATATATATATATATATATATATATATATATATATATATATATATATATGAAGTGAAGTAGATGTTTCACTGACCTGCCGAGGAACTGCACCTCTCCCCGGTGGTGGTGCGGGATAGACATGTAGCGACCAATGTCACCTGCAGGACGACTGACAGTGTAGCCTGCGTACTGAACCCTGTCACATACAAAAATAAAGAAAATCTAATCAGAGACCGAAAAATATGACACAGAGAGAGAGAGAGAGAGAGAGAGTGAGAGAGGGGTAGAGAGAGAGAGAGAGAGAGAGAGAGAGCGAGAAAGAGAGAGAGAGAGAGAAGTATGTAAAGTCTGCACAGATACAGCTGTGGCCGCGACTCAAACCCTGGACCTTCTAGCTGTGAGGTGGACCTGCTCACTATTAGCCGTAAAATACTGAATCTAAAAACACAGCTTACAGTCCTGACAGTAATACAGTTAGAACACAGCTACCAGGCACAGCTACAGTAGGCCCTTGACTATTCGCAGTTTTGCACTTGCGCATGCGCATATTCGCAGACTGCCGAGCAACTGTCACATGATTCAAATACAGGCAATTTCTGTCCTCCTTCCTGCTAATTGGTTGAGATGATGT